>JAJEJO010051880.1:0-26994 GCA_020662805.1 Glaucomys volans
CATCTTAGCCGCCCCATAGAATAGTATAGCAAACAGCTCCCAACATTTGTTGCCATATTGCGAGCTGCTTTCTTCCACCATGCCCTTCTGCCATGATGATCTGCATCATTTTGGGCCTAGAGCTACAGAGTCAACCAATTATGGATTGATATGTGTGAAACTATGAGCCCCATATCAACTTTTCCTCTTCTACATTATTCCCGTCAGATCTTTTGGTCACAGCAATGCAAAAGGTGACAAAAACAGGCATCTTCACAAAGAAGTTTGCATATTCCCAGATCCCTTGGGTGTAGTGAGGTCTATGTAAATAATTCACAATCATCCAGGTTTCCTTTTTCTACAGAAGAAAATGTCTTCTGTTGGAGCTTCCTATATTTGAGATCACTCTTTGTTTTAGTCAACTTTTTTACCACTGCAACTAAAAGACCCTACCAGCACAGTTGT
Organism: Glaucomys volans; assembly: GCA_020662805.1. NCBI lineage: Eukaryota > Metazoa > Chordata > Mammalia > Rodentia > Sciuridae > Glaucomys > Glaucomys volans. The sequence continues at coordinate 445 of JAJEJO010051880.1, forward strand.
AGAGGAGGAAAAGTTTATTTGGGGGCTCAAGGTTTCAGAGGTCTCAGTCCATAGACAGTAGGCTCTATTCCATGGGGCTCAAGATGAGGCAGAACATCATGGCTGAAAAGTATGGCAGAGGGAAACAGCTCACATGATGCTCAGGAAACAGAGAGAGAGAGAGGGAGAGAGAGAGAGATCTCCACTTGTCACATACAAATATATATTCCAAAGCCACACCCCTACTGCTCCACCTCCTCCAGCCACACACCACCTGCCTTCAGTTACCAGTTAATCCCTATAAGGGGTTTTATTCACTAATTGGATTAAGACTCTCTCAACTCAATCATTTCTCCTTTGAACCTTCTTCTTGCACTGTCTCACACATGATCTTTTGGGAGACACCTCACATTCAAACCATAGCAGTTCCCTTTGAATGGCTTTTGTCTAACTCAACAATAGTTTTAAAGAAGTCCAAACAGATGACTGAAGGTTTTACAGCTGGTTAATTGAAGAGTCAAGACAAGAACCAAGATACCTGGTCAGCACCTCATTGTCTCTAATTTATTTAAGAGTTTTGGAAATTTATAAGCCAGAAAACTTTCATGATGTCTGTAGGCTAATATGGTTTTGCCATTGAACTGGGAAAAAGTAATTTATAAATTACTTTCATGTTAGTTTATTCACGTTAGACACAGTTTCAAGCTATCAGCGTATCTGACTGATTTACTGAAAATTAAGGTTACACAGCAATTAGGAAAATAAACTCGAAAACAATCAATTCATTTTTCAACTTTCACTGAGTAATTTTTAAATCATTATACTAAATTTTTGTAATGGTAAGAAAGGTAATATAAGAGTTCCAGTTTTAAGAAAAGTGCTAAAGTGTGATCTATCAACTGGAACTTGTTTGAAATGTCTGTGGCCTGTACTTTAATGATAAATCTCTGAGGGCAATGTCATAAAGTAAATTTTCCCTGCTATTAGGAAAAAACCACAGTAGTGTAGAATTGAAACAATCTAATCATGTTGCCCTCTTGTGAATGAAACATATGGATTGAAAGCTAAGAATGAATCCAACTATAGGACTCAAATCACACTAAATTATAGGTTTAGTTCATAAATTGTTGGTTGGGATTGTGATTACATAATAGCAAGTGACAAACTGTGCTTAAAGCAGGAATATATTCATTCTCCCTGTAGCTTAAGGAGAGCAATGTTCATGAGCACTACTGATACCTGTTGGAAATAACTAGAATCTGCCCTGACTTTGTACTATGGCAGAATTTGGATTTTACCTCTAATTCTAGAGCTGAGGGTTTTCATGATGCTATTCTGCCCATTTTGGGATTAATTGTTATATTTGCTCATATTTGATTAATCATCTGTCATATTTGTATTGTTTGCTCTTTCTTTGGGGAAAATAATCTCAAATACCTTGCTGATTTAACTTGTGAATTCTCTGTAAGGATTGAATTCACATTTCATCTTATAATTATCTCTAAGGATGCATGGGACAGAACTTCCTTCAAACTCTCCCATTTTCTAACTATGAGGGTCTTATTACTAAATTACAGGTTATGTTGCCAAATCATTGACCTTACAGTGAGTGTGTGTGTGGAATGGTATGTAGGGATGTGTATCCTACCTGTCTTCTCTGAGATATCATTAGGGTCTCATAAACCTCTAGCTATAGCTGGGCCTCTGAAACTGGATTTCGGCAATGGCAATCCTGGGACTGTTGTACTTGAGTTACTCCTTCTATTCTAATACAGAAGATTTCAAATATTTCTTCTAAGCTAACAGTCCATTCCCACTATTGGGAATGGACTAGTGTAAGCCCTCCATTCTTCCATCATGGTAAAAGTAAGTTTGCAGGGCATCTGTGCGTACATGCACACACACACACACACACACACACACACACACAAGGTCTTGAGTTAAAAACACATAGGAATAGTATGAGTTGCTACCTTCCTGCATCAGTAAGCTTCTCCTTGTGGTGAACCAAATACCTGACAAGAACAACTTAAAGACGGAGAAGTTAATTTTGGCTCACAATTTCCGAGGTTTAGTCCATGATAGGCGAACGGCATTGCTCTGGGTCCATGATGAGGCAGAACATCATGGCAGAAGGACATGGTGGAGGAGCACTGCTCTGTTGCTCATGGTTGCCAGGAAGCACAGAAAAAGAGGGGAAGGGGCTGCAAGAAAAACAAAACCTTAGAGGGTATGCCTCCAGTGACCCACCTTCTCCAGCCACACCTTACCTGCCTACAGTTAATACCCATTCAGTCCATTCAAACTAGGATGGACTGCTTAAGTTACATCGTTCACAATCCAGTCATTTTATCGCCGAACATTCTTGCATTAACACAGCATCTTTGGGCCAACACCTCACATCCAAACAACATTCCCTGAGTGAGAACAACCAGAGAATTACTTCCTCTGGATAATTCACTGGCTGTACAGACTCACTGCACCCACTTGTCAGAAGCAGATGGCCTCAAGTTTTTCCTAAGAGAATGTCTAATGCTGGGACATCATGGGAAATGCCCCCCATGCACATTAAGAATCAGTCCTCTTTCTTAACCTGGTGATAAACTGCTGTTTTATTTTTGACACTATGTGAAGAGATTTTTCGATGATTGATGGCACCATTTAAAAGTGGAAGTGACGTATCCAGTGCCACTAAAGTTACCTTGTGCTTCTGCTCAGGTGTGTGGATGTCACTCTGCTACTGCGGTTTCACCTTTCCATCTCCAAAATCATGATAGTAAAGGCCAAGAACACTGTTGACAAAAGTGACTTATTGGTCAGCAGGTGGTGTCAGTACTATACCCCTGGCCCAGTGCTCAAATCTCAGCCACACCAATATCATGATGATCAACACTGCCATTGGACTTGCACTTGATGTCTTGTGTTCTCAGGCTTTTATAGAATTTTTTGGAAAAAACTTCTTATACTTGCTTCTGGAGAACCTATTTGAAACATAAGAAAAGATTTCCTATTGCAATTAGGATCAGAATCATTAGGGCAGGGATCTTGTCAGTTTTTTCCTTCAGTGCCTCTCTAATACCTAGCAGAGGACCTGGGATGTGATAGAGGAGAATTACAAGGTAAGGTAATTTTTTTAGCATATAAATTTAATTATCTTTTTGAAGGAGTTTCCCATGCCGTTCCTGGATTTGTTACACCTTGACAGACTGCTGCTTGTGCTTTCTAGTTAAAATTGCCCTTTTCTTCAGAGGTTCATTCTTTGTTTTCAATTCAAACTTCAACAAAGGGTGTTTCTCAAAAGGGCAGGTGCACTAGCAGCCTGTCTCTGAAGTTCTGCAGACGTGATTGTATTTTAGTTTAGATTTAAGTCATACAATTGATGCATTATTGGTTCATATGTCTCCTTCTGTCATGAAATTCTAATCTTCTTGAAGTTTGAAATTCCATCTTAGCTCATGTGTTCCTGGAATACATAAATTGGCTAAATAAATAAAATGTTTTTTTTTTAATTATGTGTGTATACATGTCTGTGTTGTGTGTGAGTGTGTGTGTGTGTGTGTGTGTGTGTGTGTAGTTTCTTGCTTAAATTGGTCATGTCCTTGAAGTTTTATGAATGGTAACAAAGTGGGTGGGATAGACCGTAATGTTTGATGACCTGCTCAGACAACCTTGCCTTACACCTTATGTTAATCATATCACTCTAGATTTGGCTTAGATACCTAGATTTAATTGTTCGCTTTCACCTCCTGAAAGTGGAGGGAAGTGTATGAAAGGAAATATTCCAAACTCAAAGCCCATCTTAGCACTTAGTATATATCTCAGTGGACTCCCACCTAATAAGGTACAATGTCAATAAGTCCTGCTGTAAGATTCCCAGGCAACTTGACTTAGAGGCTGGCAGGACCGTGTGTTGTGGATGCACCTCACTCTCATTCACTGCCATGGAAGACTTGAAAAAGAGTGTAGCTGAAACCCACCTTCAGCAATCAAGCAAATAAAGGTTTTTATTTCAATTATTTATTTTGGCTTTTATTAGGTTTTATTTTTTTCTTCATTGATTCATTTTGTACATTATTTTCATTCTAAAAAGGAGCAATCTCTAACCACAAAATATCTAGTATGCACAGAGCCCAATAATAGGTATTTTGATTTAGAAATGAATCCTCTCTTGACAAAAAATAGCTTAGAGTGAGTGTGTGTGTATGTGTGTGTGTGTGTTGGTGTGTTGCTCTGAGGTAGGGCGTGGAGAGGGAAAGAAACCCATTGAATACCCATATTGAATATATATACATATTCATAGCCCAGAGGAAAGAACTTTTGACTAGAGAATTACGTAACTAGATTACAGATATATAAGAGGTTAAAACCTCAATTTCCATACATACAGAAGGAGAAAGTAAGATTTAAAAACCTGAATGACTGTACTGACCTCTCATTGGTCTTCCGGGCTCCTGCATCATCTCTGTGAAGGTACTTTTCTCTATTTTTAGGATGCTATTTCTTACATGCGTATCTCTCTTGGCTTCCACCTTCATCCGCGCACTTCAGGGTAAAGTGCTTAGTTTAAAATTGTCCTGTATCCACTTTGCTTTCTAGTTCCTGTCTTCAAATATGGCTGTGGCCGTTGAGTTATGCTTCCCTGACTCCTGCTTAGCCCTTTCATAGTTTAGCATTTGCACGTGCTGTCTCCCGGCCTGGAATGCCCTTCTGTTCATTACCAGCCAGCTTCTGCCAATCATTTAAACACTTTTAAGACTCTATTTTGTTTTTCCCTGCAAAATATACTTTGCTTATTCTCCTATGTTATAGAGGTTCCGTTCTTATACTCCTATGGAACAATGTGTTCCTCTTTGCACAGATTATCAAAGATCACAATATGTTGAATCATGTGAAATTATTAATTTTGGATAATTTTTACTGAAAAAATAACAGATGACTATTGCAAGTTTTAAAGTGAGGCTGTATTTATTGGTTTGATTTATACTCAATCCCTTTCATTTATTGGCTAGGGTATCCTACCTCATCTAAAGATTTAAGTCCCTGGGGCTTGAGTAAAGCTTGAGTAAGAGTAGAAAAATATGAAATTACTGAATAGAGGTGGGCAAAAGCATCTTCAAGGTTTTCCCTCCTTCCTGCCCAAAAAGAGTCTTGGGCAAAGGTGCCTGAGGGAGACATCTAGGAAGGAGAGTACATGGACTAGGAATACAATTATGGCACGAGGTTGGCCAGCTGTGGAGGTCTCAGTCCATGACCACAACCTTATGCAGAGACTGCCATGCACTGACTTTTGTACCAAGTATGGTGTGGGAAGGTATTTCCCCTCCCCAAGCCCTGCCAGGGAAAGCCTTTGTCAGGCTTGAAAAATTACACATAGGTTTTTAATAAGGAGTTGGACTCTTTAACTCTATTAGATTCATTCCAGTCATTTTTATTATGAATTTTTAAATTTGTTCTAATTAGTTACACATGACAGGAGAATGCATTTATGCACTTTGATATATCATACATAAATGGAGTATAATTTCTCATTTTTCTGATTGAACATGTTGTAGAATCACACTGGTCATGCATTCATATATATACATAAGGTAATAATGTCTGCTTCACTCTACTATCCTTCCTATTCCCATACCTCCTCCCCTCCCTTCACTTCCCTCTAGCTAAATAATTCTATTCTTCCCTAGCACTCCCCGCCCCCATTGATTTAGCATCTGCATATCAGAGAAAATGTTTTGCCATTGGTTTTTTTGGGGGGATTGGTTTATTTTGCTTAGTATAATGTTTTCCAGTTCCATCCATTTACCTGCAAATGCCATAATTCTATTCTTCTTTATGGCTGAATAATATTCCACTGCATATATATACCACAGTTTCTTTATCCATTCATCTGTTGAAGGGCACCTAGGTTGGTTCCATATTTTAGCTATTGTGAACTGAGCTGCTAAAAACATTGATGTGGCTGCATCATCATAGTATGCTGATGTTAAGTCCTTTGGGTAGAAATCAAGTAGTAGGATAGTTGGGTCAAATGGTGGTTCTCTTCCTAGTTTTCTGAGGAATCTTCATACTGCTTTCTATAGTGATTGCACCAATTCGTAGTTCCACCAGCAAAGTATGAGTATACCTTTTCCCCCACATCCTTGCCAACATTAATGCTTGCCTATATTCTTGGTGATTGCCATTCTGTCTGGAGTGAGATAAAATCTTAGTTTTGCTTTGCATTTCTCTAATTGCTAGAGATGTTGAACATTTTTTCATATATTTGTTGATGATTCCATTTTTCTTCTATGAAGTGTCTGTTCAGTTCCTGAGCCCATTTACTGATTGGTGGTTTTTTTTTCTTTCTTTCTTTCTTTCTTTTTTTGGGTGTTATGTTCTTTGGGTTCTTTATGTATCCTAGAGATTAATGCTTTATCTGAGGTGATTGTGCTGAAGATTTTCTCCCAATCTGTAGGCTCTCTTTTCACATTATTGATTGCTTCCATAGCTGAAATGAAGCTTTTGAGTTTGAACCAATCCCATTTATTGATTCTTGATTTTACTTCTGGTGCTTTAGGGTTCTTGTTAAAGAAGTCAGATTATAGGCTGTCGTGGTAAAATTTGGGCTTACTTTATCTTCTAGTAGGTACAGGGTCTCTGTTCTAGTGCCTAAGTCTTTGATCCACTTTGAGTTTTGTGCAGAGTGAGAGATAAAGGTATCATTTCATTTTGTAACATGTGGCTTTCCATTTTCCCAGCACCATTTGTTGAATAGGCTACCTTTTTTCCAGTGAAGGTTTTTGCCACCTTTGTCTAGTTTGTGATAACTGTATTTATGTGGGTTTGTCTCTGTGTCTTCCATTCTGTTTATGTGTCTGTTTTGGTGCCAATACCTTGCAGTTTTTATTACTATAGCTCTAAAGTATAGTTGAAGGTCTGGTATTGCGATACCTCTTGCTTCACTTTTCTTGCTAAGGATTGCTTTTGCTATTCTGGGTCTCTTGTTTTTCTAAATGAATTTCATGATTACTTTTTCTAGTTTTATGAAGAATGTCTGTGGAATTTTAATAAGAATTGTATTAATTAAGTCTGTACAATGCTTTTGGTATCATGGCCATTTAGACAATATTAATTCTGCCTATTTAGGAGCCTGGGAGTTCTTTCCATCTTCTAAGATCTTCTTCAATTTCTTTCTTTAGTATTCTATAGTTTTAATTGTAGAGGTCTTTCATCTCTTTTGTTAGATTGATTCCCAAGTAGTTTATATTTTGAGGCCATTGTGAATGGGATAGTTTTCTTAATTTCTCTTTCAGTGGATTCATCACTGATGTATAGGAATGACATTGATTTATGGGTATTGATTTGATATCCTCCTACTTTGCTGAATTCATTTATTAGTTCTAGAAGATTTTGGTGTTTTTTTTGGATCTTCTAAATGTATAATCATGTCATCAGCAAATAGTGATAATTTGAGTTTTTCTTTACTTATTTGTATACCTTTAATTTATTTCTCCTGTCAAATTTCTCTGGCTAGAGTTTCAAGGATGATGTTGAACAAAAGTGGTGAAAGAGGGCATCTTTGTCTTGTTTCAGCTTTTAGAGGGAATGTTTTCAATTTTTTTTTTTTCTCTTTAGAACTATGCTACCCTTGGGCTTAGCACATGTAATTTTTATGATGTTGAGGTATGTTCCTACTATCCTTAGTTTTTCTAGTGTTTTGCACATGAAGGAGTGCTGTATGTTGTCAAATGCTTTTTCTACATACATTGAAATGATCATATGATGCTTGTTTTTAAGTCTATCAACATGATGAATTACATTTATTGATTTCTGTATGTGAACCAACCCTGCATCCCTGGGATGAACCCCATTTGATCATGGCGTGCTATCTTCTTAATATGTTTTTGTATGAAATTTGGCAGAATTTTATTCAGACATTTTACATGTATGTTCATCAGAGATATTGGTCTGAAGTTTTCTTTCCTTGATGTTATCTGGTTTTGGTGTCAGGGTGGTATTATCCTCATAGAATTTGTTTGGAAGGGTTCCCTTCTTTTGTATTTCATGGAATATTTTGAGGAATATTGCTATGAATTCTTCTTTGAAAATCTTGTAGAACTCAACTGAAAATCTGTCTTGTCCTGGGCATTTCTTGATTGGTAGGTTTTGAAGGCATTTTCTATTTCATTACTTGAAATTGATCTGTTTAAATTGTGTATGACCTCCTGATTCAGTTTGGGTGGTCCTATATCTCCAGAAATTTCTCAACGTCTTTGATATTTTCTATTTTATTGGAGTATAAATTTTCAAAATAGATTCTAAATATCTTCTGTTGTTCAGTTAGGTTCACTGTAATATTTTCTTTTTCATCATGAATTTTAGTAATTTGAGTTGTCTCTCTTTTTCTCTTCATTGGCATGGTTAGGGGTTTATCTATTTTACTGATTTTTTTTCAAAGAATCAACTTTTTGTTTTGTCGATTTTTTTTAATTGTTTGTTTCCATTTCATTGATTTCAGCTCAGATTTTAATTATTTCCTGTCTTCTACTTTTGGTGTTGATCTGTTCTTCTTTTTCTAGGACTTTTAGATGCAATGTAGGTCATGTATTTGTTGACTTTTTATTCTTTTAATATTATGAGCTCAATGCAATAAATTTTCCTCTTATTACCACCTTCATAGTGTTCCAGAGATTTTGATATGTTGTATTGGTATTCTTATTTACCTCTAGGTATTTTTTTTATTTCAACCTTGATCTCCTCTACTATCCATTTGTCATTCAATAGTGTATTATTTAGTCTTCATGTGTTAGAGTAGTTTCTGTTTTTTATTTTATCATTGTTTTCTAATTTCAATCCATTATGATCTGATAGAATGCAGGATATTATCTCCATTGTTTGAATTAACTAAGGGCTGCTTTGTGGCATAACATATGGTCTACTTTAGAGAAGGATCCACATGTTGCTGAGAAGAAAGTGTATTCACTCATTGATGGATGGAATATTCTACATATGTCTGTTAAGTCTAAATTATTGATTGTATTATTTAGTTCTATAATTTCTTTATTTAGTTTTTGTTTGGAGGATCTGTCCAATAGTGAGAGAGGTGTGTTAAAGTCACCCAGTATTAATGTGTTGTGGTCTTTTTGATTTTTGAAATTGAGAAGGGTTTTTTTCATGTACATAGATGCTCCATTGTTTGGGTCATATATATTTATGATTGTTAAGTATTGTTGATGTATGTATGATTCCCTTAAGCAGTATGACATGTCCTTCTTTATCCCTTCTAACTTTGGTTGAAGTCCATTTTGTCTGATATGAGGAAGGAAACCCCTGCTTGTTTACATAGTCCATGTGAGTGCTATGTTTTATCCCAATCATTTACTTTCAGTCTGTGGATGTCTTTTCCTAGGAGGTGAGTCTCTTGAAGACAGCATATTGTTTGGGTTTTTTTTTAATCCAATCTGCCAGTCTATGTCTTTTGATTGATGAGTTTAGGCCATTAATATTCAGGGTTATTTTTGGGATATGCTTTGTATTCTCAGTCATTTTTGTTTATATTTTGTTTTGAATTTTGCTTAGTTTCTCCTTTGACCAACTATTCCTTTAGTGTAGTTCCTCCCTTTGCTGGGTTTCACTTTTTATTTCATTTCTTCCTCCTGGAATATTTTGTTGAGAATATTCTGTCCTGCTGGGTTTCTAGTTGTGAATTCTTGTAACTTTTGTTTATCATGGAAGATTTGTATTTCATCTTCAAATTTGAAACAATTTTGCTGTATATAAAATTCTTGGTTGGTATCTATTTTCTTTCAGAGCTTGAAATATATTATTCCAGGCTCTCCTAGTTTTAAAGGTCTGGGTTGAGAAATTTGAATTGGTTTCCCCCTATGCATAATCTTTTTTTTTCTTTCACAGCCTTTAGGAGTCTATCCTTATCCTCTATTTCAGTCAATCTCATTATAATGTATCTTGGTGTGGGTCTGCTGCAATTTTTTACATTTGGGGTCCTGTAAGCCTCTTGTATTTGATTTTCTATTTCACTGTTTAGGTTTGGGAAATTTTCTGATATTATGTTATTGAAAAGATTGTTCATTCCTTTGGTTTGTATCTCTGTTCCTTCATCTATCCTGATAACTCTTAAATTTTATCTTTTCATGTTATCCCATCATTCTTGGAAGTTCTGTTCATGGTTTCTTGCCATCTTCTCTGCATGGTCAACTTTATTTTCAAGATTATATATTTTCTCTTCATTTTCTGAGATTTTGTCTTCCAAGTGGTCTAGTCTGTTGATGCTTTACATTAAATTTATAATTTGGTTTATTGATTCCTTCATTTTGGGCATTTATGCTTGTTTTTATTTTCAGAATCTAATTCTTTATTGAAGTGATCTTTCACTTCCTGTATTTTCTCTTTGATTTCACTTTATACCATCTTTTACTTTGCAGATCAGTTTAACTATGTACATTCTAAACTCCTTGGACATTTCTTCTATTGTATTATCAGTGGATTCTGTTATTGGAGCATCTTGGTTTGTTTGGGGAACTTTGTTTCCTTGTTTTTTCATGTTGTTTGTGTTTTCCCATCTAGACGCAGTACAGATTTTACCCTGTAGACTTATATTGTCCCTGAAGATTTCCAGTACCTTGCCTTTAAGGGAGAAACCAGTATCAACAGCACACAATATATAGCCTTAAACCTAATAGCTCCCACTAAGGCATCTATTGCTTTTTTGCAATCAATAGAAATAATGAGTTCAATCACTGTCTACAATATAAACAGAAAATTTGCTAAAAGGGTTTGCAATTTCAAATGGTGGACAACGAGAGAACAGAAGTGGTGGAGGATGTGGTGTTCCATGAAGGAGGAATAAAGAAACTAGAAGTAAAATCTATAGGAAAAGTGGAAGAGGAACCAATAGAGATTGGCTGTTTGTTGGAGAAAATGCAGAAATAGAATCCAGGAAAACAGACAAGTGAGAAGAAGAATACACACAAAGAAAAAAATTAAAAATATAAGAATATGCAACAAAAGTGCAAAAACAGCATTCATATATCATTGTCCTCAGCAAACTAATGCATGAAAAATGCCTTGCTCCAAATATGGTAGAGATGTTAGAAAATAAATTAAAATAAAATAAATCTCAATGGAAAATTGAATAACTGTCTCTGTGGCATCCAAAAGTTTCTCAGCCCTGTCTCTGACTTCTCAAGGGATTGCCAGGCCTAGACTGGCCCTCACAGACCCAGTCATTATCCCAAAGGTCTGGGCTTCAGATACACCAAGCTCAACCATGTTACAGTCCCAAGTTCTCAATGCCTCTCAAATTTGCAGAGACCACCAGGGATGTGCTCACACAAAGAAGCAAACCTAGGAAGAAGCAGCAAGATGGCAGTAAACAGCACTCCCAGCAGGAAGACCCAGAGTATAGCGAAACCCATAGGCACCTGAACCTCCAGGCCCTGGCTGGCATTCCAAGATTGATGTGGCCCTGTGCAACCAAACCTGGAGTCTCTTACCAGCTGACCTCTGTGTGGTAGTGGCTGTTGCTGCTCCACAGCGCCATCCAAAGAGAAGACGTCCAGGTGACCTCCAGGTGGCGGAAGTGGTGTTAGTGGTGGCAGCAGTGTCAGCTCCAGTCACCTTTAGAACAAATTCCTCTCAGCTTGGTTTCAGGAGAATTCCAGTTTTGTGTTGGGTTCATATCTTTTCCACCTTGTCTCCATAAAAGCTGGTTTGTGGTCAGTTTCCTATGTTCCCTCTTCTTCTTGTGCTGTTACTAGCACAAGGAACCAGCAAGTCTTTCATACTTAGCCTCCTTTAGTCATGGAGTTCCCAGCTCAAGGTCTTGTGCGATACCAGGAGACTTTTCACTTTGGCCTCCATATGAGGGGACAGTACCCATTCCAATTCCTGTTCTCCACAAGAAAGGACATTATGCCATCGTATTAAGTTTTCCAAAGACAGTATTTTCTCCAAGTCCCATTACCTTCAACTCTGAGATGACCATATATTAAATATAAGGATTATCAAAAACAATTTGTCTTGTAAAAATCTTGCATACTTGTTTCTACCCATACTTTTTAAAATATGAAAATGTTTACTGTGCATTATAGTTTGTTTATCATATTTATTGTGCATTATATTTTGTTCATTCTTTTGGTAAATTGGCCAAGATGGAGACAAAGGACAAGTATACCATTATAGTGAAAATACTGCTTAGAAAGAACTAATGTCGTTATTCCATCCTGATCTTAAAGTTGAGAAAAATAAGGCCCAAAGAAGTAAAATAATGTTTAATTGATATTATTAATTGTATCATAGTGTTGGAAATGTAATCATTTTAATTTAATTCTAATAATCATTCTCATAATAGTTTCGCTAATGGTATGATTTGACAGAATAAATAATGACTTTAACCTAGTTTACTGTTAGGATTAAATAAAATATAATAAATAAAGTCACTGGCAGGGGGATGATCCACCGTGAGTTCACAGAAAGAACCAGAACCATCTCTCTCATAACACTTTTCTCCATATCCCTCTCTAAAACCACACTTCTCTCAATTTCTGATAAATTAAAAATAAAATGTAAATTTATTTAACTATTCTTTATTTAAAATTGGGATTAATTTGGACACTTCTTGTTTTATCGTACATCCCAGAAAAGGAAGAAGATACCTTGGGTGGGAGAGTGGGGATTATTTTGTCTGAATGGAAGAGAGGAGGAAATTTCACATATCAAACCCAATAAAGGTGAGAAATTAAAAGACAGATGAATGTCTGTAATAGAGACACCAACAGCACTGAAGGAAAATATCTTAGTGTAGCAATGAAATCTGCAAATAGATGGAGAGATCATATGTGTCAAATAATTAACGATTAATCTATGAGCAAGTCTTATTTGGTAAATGAACAACCAGGGTCAGCATTAATTTGGCCAGCTAGACCTCTAAACACACAGATGAAAATTTTTAAAAATGAAAAATATTATACATGATAGCTCTATAATGACAGTGTGTGGAAATCAAATGCATAATTTATTGAATAGATGACTTACATGCACCACAAGCACATGCCTTAACTCAGTAAGTAGGAACAAATTGGATTTCTTGATTATCGAGTATACACACACATCCACACACTCACACATACACATACACATGCACACATATCCTCTGATTGGAAGCAAGAGATCATTTTTGGCTCTGCTATTCTCACTGTTGACCTGTGGAGAAATGATTCTGTGAGAATTACTGCCTACTGGGAAATTTCAGGTTTATAAAATACCTGGTGATCATCTCAGGAGAAAGATGCTATTCCAATGTGAAATTAATTCTGAGCTTGTATCACTCCTGGTCCTGTGTTCCTTCCCAGATGTAATTAGGCACATCAGGAAGTGCTAGTTGTATCTTTCTGAAATGCCAATTTTTCTGTCAAGTCTTGATCAAATACCTACTATTAGGCACTTTATAACAGTAAACTATACCTGACTTGTTTGTCTGCTGACACCTCCATAAAATAGCTTGCTGATACAGTTCTGATGAAGCTATATTTCCAGATAATCCTCATTTTTCCTCTGTTCCATTTAGAGATGCAATTTTATCAATGGTGCTGGGACTAATAGATTCCAAATTTTTATTTGAGGATCAATTATTGGTCTAACTTTGGTGCCAGGCATGTTTTTTTCACATGAGACCAGTGGTGGGGAGAAAAAAATTTGCACTTGATTTGAAAAGGCTCTGGGCTTTGGACTTTGGGCAGTACTATGGAGAATTTGCTTGGCTTTGAACTTGATTTCAAATTGCAAAATCCCCATGGTCCCCTCAGAGGTGAATCTTTAGGAGCAAGAGTTCTGCTCTGAGGGGACAGTCTCCAAAACTCTGATCTGTTGATAGTAGGCAGTTCTTGGAGTTGTGTTCGTTGTGCTTTCATGTCAGGACATCTGTCTCCATGTAACAGAGACAAGTAGAGGATGTGGGATCCAAGAGAGCAAGACACTATTCTTTATTTATAATTCAGAATAGAACTTTAGTATTCAAGGGAATGTTGGAATTTAAGCAGCATAATGCATTCACAAAATCTTTGGCTAGCATAGGAAGGAGAGTCAGAATTGACTTACTCCAGATATGATCCATGTGCTCAGAGTGCATCCTATTTTCCAAGGGTTGGACTTGTCAGTGATAAAAATTCTTCCAAGTCACAAGAAATTCTGACAGTGACCAGGCCTGTTCTTAACACCTTCTGGGGCCCAGAGTAAGAGTACAAATATGGAGACATAGACTATATGTTTAAATATTCAATTTAAAATCAAACATCTGTTAAAGGGAGTTTAGGACCATTCCTTTTATCTTGAAAACATTTCTTTTTCATACTTATAATGATTTGAAATGTGAAAAAATCATTTTTCTATGTTGAAAGTCATCAAAATATAAAAACAACCTCAATCTCTAATTTCATGTGTATAAAGAATTAGCAAAATGATAATTTCCACAGATAAGACATGTATGACTTACATTATATTTATTTTGAGCCTATACAATTTTTCTTCCCTTCATTCCCATATTCATTAGGCTGTTTTATTTAATATTGCCACATCCTTTTGGATGCTATTGATAGCAATGCCAACTTGCATAACCTTTCTTGAGTCATTAAAATTTCAATTTGGAGAAACTACTCTGCAGAATCAGAAGCAACAACATGTAGATTTTTTGAAATGAGCTAGAAATTAATCAAAAAGGTTGTATATGAGAAAAACATACATTGTAGAAAATGCATGAAATATTTAATCCCATCATATACATTTGCATCACTCATAATTTTTCTCTTTTAAAATTCATATTTACCTCATACAGTCAGTTTTTCTTTCATTGCCCATTGAAACATTTCAGTGTTAGAACATTAAAAGGAATACTGTGAATACTGGTATACTGTCATTTTATTTTAAATTTTTCTTCAGGTGAGACAAAACCTTGACCTCACATCGCAAACATAATCCTTTAGAAATTAGTTTAAGTGGTATTTCCATGTCAATACTAGTAGGCAGACTTTTGTTTTTCTGTTTTAATTTCTGTATCTGTTGAGATGTTGCATTTGTTACATATTTCACAGGAGTTTCTTCTAATTAAGAAAAATCATTGTTTTAAACAATAAGAGGGTTTTTGTTCTCAAATTATGTAGTAAGAATGGTCCCTAAAGACAACTGAAAATAATAGACAATGTGTGTAAAATGAATAAAATGAATCTGAAAGGTTGAGAAAAACATGGAAGATTATTAAGGACCTTCGATTCCTCCAGAAAGTATGATGGTGAGCATCCTGATTTTTTTTTTGACTCACATATTCCAGTTTGAATGGTCGAGAAGCAGAAATCCACCAAAACCATCATACTTAGACAAGAACTCCTCAAAACATGTTCACTGTAAAGAATCATGAAGGAGTTAGCATCTCAGAACAGAAATGTTTGCCAAGAGATCACTGTTTAATTGCAGCCAAACATCAAAGAAAAAACTGTGGCTCAAATTCCAACCCACCTGAAAAGGCTGAGTGAGGGAGCTAGGATTTCCCTGAATGGGGCATTAACGGGGTTTTCCTATTCCCTGACTAGGGCAGTATACAAGGAGATCTAGCAGGAAGCTATGGATTTTTTCATCCCACTAGGCAGCAATTTGCATTTCTCTAATTGCTAGAGATGTTGAATATTTTTTTCATATATGGGCTGACCATTTGTTTTTCTTTTTCTGTGAAGTGCCTGTTCATTTCATTTGCCCATTTACTGATTGAGTTATTTGTTTTTTTGGTGTTAAGTTTGTTGAGTTCTTCATATATCCTGCAGAATAATGCTCTATCAGAGGTGCAGCTGGTGAAAATTTGCTTCCATTCTGTAGGTCTCTGTTTACATTCTTGATTGTTTCCTTTGCTGTGAAGAAGCTTTTTAGTTTGATTCCATCCTATTTATTGATTCCTTTCTATACCTTAATGTATTTTATTTATTTATTTATTTATTTATTTATTTATTTATTTATTTTTATGTGGTGCTGAGGATCAAACCATATGCCTCACGTGTACTAGGCAAGTGCTCTACCATTGAGCTACAATACCAGGCCCCTATTTATTGATTCTTGATTCTACTTTTTGCACTTTACAAGTCTTGTTGAGGAAGTTGATACCTAAAATGACATGATGGAGAGTTAGGTCTACGTTTATTTTTAGCAAGTACAGAGTCTCTGGTCCAATTCCTATGTTCTTAATTCACTTTGAGTTCAGTTTTGTGCACAGCGAGAGATAGGGTTAAATTTCATTCTACTGCATATGAATTTCCAATTTTCCCAGCACCATTTGTTGAAGAGGCTATCTTTTCTCCAGTATATGTTTAGGGCACCTTTGCCTAGTATGAGATAATTGTATTTATGTGAGTTTGTCTGTGTCTTCTATTCTGTAACATTGCTCTTCATGCCTGTTTTGGTACCAATACCATGCAGTTTTTTTGTTCTTGTTGTTGTTTGTTTGTTTTTAACTAAAGCTCTATAGTATAACTTAAGGTCTGGTATTAAAATACCTCCTGCTTCACTTTTCTTGCTAAAAATTGCTTTGGCTATTCTGGACCTCTTATTTTTCCAAACGAATTTCATGACAACTTTTCTATTAAAATGAAGACCATCATTGGAATTTTAATAGGAATTGCATCAAATCTGTATAGTGCTTTTGGTAGTATGACCGTTTTGGCAATATTAATTCTGTTTATCTAAGAACATGGAAGACCTTTACACCCTCTAAAGTCTTCCTTAGTTTTTTTCTTTAGTGTTCTATAGTTTTCATTGTAGTCGTCTTTCATCTGTTTTGTTCATTGATTCCCAAGTATTTTATTTTATTTTTATTTATTCTAAATGAAATAGTTTTCCTACTTTCTTTTACAGGTGATTGAGGTGATCAATTTATTGGTGTTAATTTTATATCCTGCTATTTTGCTGAATTTATTTAGGAGTTCAAGCAGTTTTCTGGTGGAGCTCTTTGGGTCTCCTAAATATAGTACATGTTGTCTGCAAATAGAGATGGTTTGAGTTCTTTTTATTTTTCTATTTGTATCCTTTCAATTTCTTTGTTGTCTAATTGCTCTGCCTAGAGTTTCCAGGATTAGGTTGAATAGAAGTGGTGAAACAGGGCATCCTTGTCTTGTTCCAGTTTTTGAGGGAATGTTTCAATTTTCCTCCATTTACAGTGATGTCAGCCTTGCGTTTAGTACATATAGTTTTTACTATGTTGAGATATGTTTCTGCTTTCCCTAGTTTTTCTAGTGTTTTGAGCATGAATGAATGCTGAATGTTTTTTTCTGCATCTATTGAGATAATCATCTTAAAAGATTCTTGTTTGTAAGTCTATTGATGTGATGAATTGTTTTATTGATTATTGTATGCTGAACCATGCTTGTATTCCTAGGATGAACCCCACTTGATCATGGTGCACTATCTTTTTAATATGTTTTTGTATTTGATTTTCAAAATTTTATTAAGAATTTTTGTATGTATATTCATCAGGGATATTGATCTCAAGTTTTCTTTCCTTGATATTTCTTTGTCTGATTTTGGTATCAGGGTGATACTAGCTTCATATAATGATTTTGGAAGGGTTGCCTCCTTTTCTATTTCATGGAAAAACTTGAGGAGAATTGATTAGTTCTTCTTTGAAGGTCTGGTAGAACTTGACTGAGAGTTCATCTGGTTGACCTTTTCTTTATTGATAGGCTTCGATAGTGTCTTCAATGTCAATGCTTGAAATTGATCTGTTTAAAGTATCTATGAATATGGGAGTGCAGACATCTCAGTGAGATTCTGATTTCATTTTATTGGGGCATATACCTAGAAGAGGGATTGTTGAGCATTATGTAGCTCCAATTTTTTTTAAAAGGCCTCCACTTTTTCCATAATGGTTGTATCCATTTTCATTTCCACCTAAAGTGCACGAATTTCTTTTTTTCATACCCATGCCAATACTTGCTATGTTTTGATGACAAACATCCTAATAGATGTGAAGTGCCATTGTGGGTTTGATTTGTATTTCCCTGATGATTAGTGATGCTGAACATTATTTTATATATTTATTTGTTATTTACATCTTTTTTGTCCTTGGATTATTTAAAAGAATGGGTTGTTTATATTGCAATTGATATGTGCTCCTATATATTTTTTATATTAACCCCTTCTCAGATATGTGGTTCCCAAATATTGCTTCACAATCTGTAGGCTTCATTTGTTGATAGTTTCCTTTCATTTGTTCTGTACTATACAGAAGCCTTTCAGTTTGATACAGTCCCACTTATTTCTGCTTTGTTGTCTAAATTTTGGGGTTCATGTTCAAATAAATCTTTGCATAGATCAACGCCATGCAATTTCCTTCCCAAATTCTTCTTCCAGTATTTTTTAAAGTTTCAGGTCTTATATTTAAGTTTCCAATCCATTTTGATTTGATTTTTATTCATGGTGTGAGATAAGGGTGCTTTATATGTAGCTATTAATTTATTGACACCATTTATTGAATAGACTATGCTTTCTCTGCTGTGTCTTTTAAAATACATGGTTAGGTTTATGTGTGTTTTTATGTCAGTATCATATTATTTTGATTATTATAGCTTTGTAGTGCATTTTGAAATTGGAAAGTGTAATGCCTCCAACACTGATTTTCTTTCTCAAGATTGCTTTGGCTGTTTGGGGCCATATGTTACCATACAAAACTTGGATTTTTTTTTAGTTTCTGAGAAAAATGTCATTTGAGTTTTGATAGTAATTGCACTAAATCTGTATGAAGCTCAGGGTTTGAAATTTTTTTGATGACTTCAGTTTCCCTTGTCTGCATTGTTTTCTTTGCCCATTCCAAAGGCCTCAAATTTGCTAGTCCTCAAAATTCTACAAATACCTCAGAAGTTGCTCTTTTATCCTCACATAGCATTATATTTTCAGAAATACTTATTAGCAATTTCATCCAAAGAATATGTGAACATAAAGTCTAATGATTTTTTCCCCATTAGGAAGTCTTTACCTTTGCAAAAGCATATCCCTAGATCAAAGGAAGTGATTTATAATGGCATCAGTTAATGCATGGGAAAAGCTTTATTTGGGGAAAGATAAAGGTAGTTCCCAACCTACTAAAGTGACTCTTGCATAGTTTCTCCAATCATCTTTGAGACTTGACTTGGTCATCCCTCTCTATTACATAGATTCTGCAACCCACACACAATCCACTGTTTCTTAATGAAATGGGTTGAATTTCTCTTAAAAATTAATAGGTTAAGTGTATGCTCAGTCACTTAGTTCACTTATTGATTGGGTTATTATTTTTTTTTTGGTGTTAAGTTTTTTGAGTTCTTTATATATTCTAAAGAGTAGCACTCAATCTCATGTGCATGTGGCAAAGATTTTCTCCCATTCTGTGGGCACTATCTTCACATTATTGATTGTTTCCTTTGCTGAGAAGAAGCTTTTTAGTTTGAATCCATCCCATTTATTGATTCTTGAATGTATTTCTTGCTCTTTAGGAGTCTTGTTAAGGAAGTCAGGTCCTAAGTGGACATGATGAAGATTTGAGCCTACTTTTACTTCTATTAGGTGAGGGTCTCTGGTCTAATTCCTGAGTCCTTGATCCACTTTAAATTGACTTTTGTGCAGGTGAGAGATAGGGGTTTAATTTCATTTTGCTGCATATGCAGTTCCAGTTTTCCCAGAATCATTTGTTGAAGAGGCTACCTTTTCTGCAATGCATATTTTGGTGCCTTTGTTTAGTGTGAGATACCTGTATTTATGTGGGTTTGTCTCTATGTCTTCTATTCTGTACCATTGGTCTGCATGTCTATTTTGGTGCCAGTAGTATGTCATTTCACAGAAGAAGATGTTCAGTCATATAATAAATATATGAAAAAATATTCAATATTTCTAGCAATTAGTGAAATGCAAATCAAAAGTACTCTAAGATTTCATCTCACTCCAGTGAGAATTACAATTATCAAGAATACAAGCAACAATAAGTGTTGGTGAGGATGTGGGGGAAAAGGCACACTCATACTTTGCTGGTAGGACTGCAAATTGGTGCAACCACTCTGGAAAGCAGTATGGAGATTCCTCAGAAACCTTGGAATGGAACCACCACTTGACGCAGTCTTCCCACTCCTTGGTTTATACCCAAAGGACTTAAAAATCAGCATACTACAGTTCACAGCCACATCAATGTTTATAGAAGCTCAATTCACAATAATTAGACTATGGAGTCAACCTAGATGTCCTTCAATAGATGAATGGACAAAGAAACTGTGGCATATACACACAATGGAATATTACTTAGCCTTAAAGATAAATGAAATTATGACTTTGCAGGTAAGTGGATGGAGCTGGAGAATATCATGCTAAGAAAAATGAGTCAATCCCCCAAAACCAAAGGTCAAATGTCTTCTCTGATATGTGGATGTTGATCCATAATGCAGAGTGGGGAAAGGGAAGAATGGAGGAATTTGAGATTGGGCAGATGGTAGTGAAGGGAGGTGTTGGGACATGGGGGTGGGAAAATGGTCAAATGAGATGGACATTATTACCCTATGTACATGTATGATTGCATGAACAGTGTTACTCTGTATACAACCAGAGAAATGAAAAGTTGTGCTCCATTTGTGTACAATGAGTCAAAATGCTTTCTGCTGTCATGTATTACTAATTAGAACAAATAAAAAAATGATAGGTTATTTGAGCCTTAGAGTATCTTTTCAAGCATTCCTCATACTGGGAAAGAGAGGGAGAGAAATTTGTGAGTTGTAGTGGATGTAGTGGGAATAATAAGGTGGCGTGGTGGCTGCTCTCCTTGGGGGAATCTGAGACCCTCCATGCAGAGGCTGTGTAACCCCCTAATCTGCTGGGTCTCAAGTGAATCCTTTTCCTCGGGGATTTCTCACAAGCCTTTGATGCTGGACTTGTTTATGCTCTGGGAGATGTGGGAATCACAACTAAGAAAGCAGAGTGCCCCATCTCGTTTGTGCCATTCCCACAAGGGAGAACAGCAGAAGCACTGCTATTTCTCTGATTCTTGGAGTCTCAGAAGATCACCGTTTTTATTAAAGGCATTTGTCAAATAATCGTGCTCAGCACTAAACATGTACAATAGATGTAATTCCTTCACAGTAGGCATTTGAGATGATGAATGCAAATTTTTTTGAAATTTGTTTAAAAGGTAATTATTTGCTTACTCTAATATAACTGTCTGTCTTCAGAAACCTAAATAAAAAAACTCCTGGAATTTGTAAAAATAAATTACAAATGCAATGGGAAAAAAAAACAAACAAAATAACAACAACAAAAAATAAACCAGCCATAAGCAGCAGCTGAATTTGAAGAGTAAGAGAAAGAAACAAACAAAAAACCCCAAGAACTTTAAACTCTCCCTGGAGGCCTATTCTATTCTAAATAAACTATTTAGTTTGATCTTGCTGTGTGTGCTACTGTAAGTTTGCCTGTTATCAGAGAATATTTATTCTAGGCTGTTGCCATCAGTAACAGTCACTGAAGTACAATGTAGGAACTTTTCAAACATCTGCACATGCTGGTCCCTTGGCTAGTATATTTTAAATGATTCCTTTGTATCTTTCATTTTTTTCTCTATTAATCTTACCCAAATGCAATGGGAAAGAATTATATTGAATCTATTTTCTGAAAGATCCGAAGGCACAGTAAGGCAATACTTCAAAACTGTAAGCATCAAATTTTATTTTTAAAGCAAGATGAGATTTTAATAAGAGAGAGTTATGTCGACATTATTTTCGGGAAATTGGATACATAAACTCAAAATTCCCCCACACAATATTTCTTCTACCTTCTAGTTGATATGTATGCTTTGTACTTTAAATCTCATGTGATTAATTTAAAACTGTATTCTTTGTGATTTTTTTTCAGTATTTGGACATATATAAATTGGTTTTATATAGTTTCTTTTATGGTGACTGTTACAGAGTTGGGCCCGTCAGAAAAGCAGGCAGTGTGGAGATCCCCTTTGAAACCTCAATACTTATGATCAAGTCAGAAAGACTTCATGCATGTCATTCAGAGTAACAGACAGGAGTTTACTGAAGGGATAGGGAAAGGGGAAGGGGATACTCTCAAAGGGGAGATCTGGTCCTCTCAGAGGAGAGAGACGATGTGCCTCTCCTGCACACCGGTTTTATTGTGGGGTCCCGGAAAGTTTCCAGAGTCCCACACAGGTCCACCTCTCGACTTTTGACTGACAGCAGAGTAACATCAGACTTTTAAGTCCCCATTGCCATGATAACTCTATGTTACCTTGGCCCAGTTCTAATTGGATTCTTAATTATTTTTACAGGTTTTATGGTTAGGAGAAATTATCCTTATGTTGGGGGACAAACACAAGGTTAAGAGAATAATTCTATAAAATGAGCTCCTGTACTGACTCCCCACATGCTTTCTTTGCCAAAAAAACAATCTGCCTGTACCCTGCCTGACCTGAGGGGACAGGAAACCTCACATTTCTCAACAACTGAGGCAGGAGGCAGAAGCTCTGGCAGTCAGGGTATGTAATGCATGATGGGGGTCAAGAGAGGATGAAAGCTGAATATCACTGGGTTGCTACGACCTCCAGGGATCTCACTTCCCAGCATAAGCAATTAATTACCCCTTGTGCTCCTGCTTCTTTCTGCTCCTAGGTGCATATAAGGAGGAGAAAGAGAAGGTCAGGTGATCCTGGAGTCTATAAAAGAGCAAGACTCACCCAATCCTGTTGATATCCAGCTGTGAACCTCCTTCTCTCTGGAGAAGTCTACTACCTTTACCTCTGTCTCTTTCTTAAACTTGTTTTCTACTCTTGCTTTAGCATTTCTTGGGTGTTTAATCTTCAACACTGGGGGAACAAGGACACTATTCGAGATCGCTAAGACTGGTATCACTTACCTTTCAGAAGCTGATCTGTGAAAAGGGACACAGATATCTCTCCCTTCAGAGTAACTTGGATTCTCCTTATCACTATTATTTCCTGCCTGCATTTCCTTGCTGATAACAAGTAGCTTGCTTGTGCTCCCCCCATCCTCACCTTTCCATCTCTTAACAGTGACTTTCACTGTTGTTTTTTTTTTAATCCACAAGGAAAAGTGTACATAAATGAACGAATGATTAAAATAAAAAAAAATAAAATGGAAATCCTAGAAGTATCTTCCTAGTTTATAATGTAATCAGAAATTGATAACAATAAAATATGGAAAATTCACAAATATGCAATGATTATAATAAACCATCAAAGAAATAGGGTCAAGGAAAATTTCTCATAGTGGAAATTTGAATAAGTTTCAAATGAATAAAAAAACCATAGCACACTCAAAATGATCAGATACAAAGAAAGCCGTGTTCAGAGTAAAATTTACATTTGTGGGCCCCTGTGTTCAGTAATCTAGCTTTCTCCATGAAGGAACCTGAAAAAGAAAAGAAGTTAAAATAAAAGAGAACATTTCTGAACAGACCAAATTTTTTATGAAAATTTGTCACTATACCTTCTTAAATTTCCAGAAATATAATTTCTAACGCATTCTATAAGTTGAGCATCACCATGATACCACCACCATAATCTAAAGATCCCACAAGAAAAGTACACTATAGAACAATATCATTACAGATACAGATGAGAAAATCCTGAACAAAATGATAGCAAAGCTAATCTCATAGCACAGAACAGAAGCATGCCTCATGTCTAAATGAGAGTTGTTCAACATATGAAAATCAACGAATCTAACACAGAATATTAATATAAGAGAAAGCAAACATGTGATCACCTCAGTGAGTGAGGTATGGATGTGACAAAACCCAACACTCTTTTTCTTTCTTTTTTTTTTTTTTTTTTGCAATGCTGGGGATTGAACCCAAGGCCTTGTGCTTGTGAGGCAAGCAGTCTACTAAGTGAGCTATATCCTTACATACCCAGCCCTCAAAATTCAACACTCTTGATAATGGTAGGGGACAGATAGATGAGAATGGTGGGAATAAGAGCTTAAGAGAACAATTCTATAAAATAGGCCCACTGTGCTGAACCTGACATACTTTCTTTGTCCAAAAGCAATTTGCTTGTAGCCCTGTCTGATCTACCTGGACAGGATATGTCACATTCCTTGGCAAACTGAGGCAGGGGCAACAGTCAGGCAGTCAATAGGAAGTATAGGTAAGGAAGGATGGGGGTCCAGAGAGTGACGTTTGTTATCAAAGAAAGAACAATGGGTGGCTAAGGGTTAACCTCCGTGATTGTGCTCCTGGGCACTCTGGGTTGCTAACAATTAAACTCTGCTCTCCTGCCCTTGGTCAGGTATAGGGGTAAGGAAGAGATGACAATAATCCAAGGGGGGCTCCTATAGTCTATAAGAAAGCAAGTCATAGCCCCTCCCATGAACACCCAGCTTTGGGTCCCTTCTCTTTGGAGAAGTCTGTCTCTATCCCTTTCTTAAATAAAACTTGCTTGCTACACTTGCCTTGGCAGTTCTCGGGTGTTTTATTTTTCAGCACCAGTGAATAAGAACCTATTCCTGATCTGTACTGGACTGGTATCAGTAAGAGTCCTCAAGAAACTGATACTGGACTGGTATCAGTAAGAGTCCTCAAGAAACTAGGAATAAGAGGGAACTTCTTCAATTAGAATAAAAGCATTTATCTTCAACAACCAATAGATAACATCATACTCAATGGTGAAAACCTAAAAAATTTCTTCCCAAGATTAGGAGTGCCTCATTGTGGCATTTGTATTAATAAGAAATTACTGTTTCTAGTCAAGGAATTAAGCAAGGAAGAGAAAGAAAAGACATCCAAAGTGGAAAGAAAGAAATAAAATGATATTTGCAAATAATAGAGTTATATAAAAAACTACAATTGTAACCTACAAAAACATGTCAGAACTAAGAAACAAATTTAGCTGTCAGGATATAAGATCTATGTATAAAAATCATTTGTATTATTATAATATAGCAATTCATGATTCCAAAATAAGATTAATAAAACTTTTCCATTTAGAAAATAATTGAAAATATGAAGCACTTGGAAATATATTTTTACCAAGAAGACGTATGTTAAAAACTACAAAATTTTCTTTAAAAAATTAGAGAAGAATTGAATAAAGGAAAAATGATCCTGTCTTAATGAATTGGAAGACTTCACATTGCATTTAAGACATAAAATGGTAATACTCCCTAAACTGATCTACAGATTCAGTGGAATTAGTAAAAAGAATTTCAATGGCATTTTGTTTGTAGGAATAGGTGAGCAGATGTTAAAGTTCATAGAAATCACAAAGGGCACCAAATAGTTAATCTTAAATAATAAGAAAAATTGCAGGACTCCTATTTCCCAATTTCAAAATCACTACCAAGTTATAATAATTAAAACAATATGGTACAGGCATAAGAATAGCCAAATAGATTAATCAAAGAAAATTGAGTACAGAAAGAATCCCATAAACCTGTGGCCAATTTATTTTCAAAAAGGGTGCCAAAACCGTTTAATGGGAAAGGATTTTCTCTTTAACAAATGATAATAAGACAAATGGATTAGTACATTTACAAAATGAAATTGATTCCTTAACTCATACCATATGCTAAATGAACTCAAAATGGATTGAATGCTTAAATACAAAGACCCAAACTATAAAACTGTTTGAAGAAAAACTAAGAGAAAATCTTCATGAAGTTTAATTTTTCAGTAGCGTCTTAGAAACATAAGTAACAAAGAAAATAGATCAATTGGGCATAATAAAAATCAATAGCTTTTTTGTATCAAAGGTTACTGCGAAAAAGTTAAAATATAACCCAGAGAATGGGTATTTGGAAATCATACATGGACAAGGGACTAGCATTTAGAATGTATAAAAAACACAACTCAACAACAGGAACAAAGGACAAACATGAAAAAAAATCAACAAATGACTTGGATAGACATTTTACAAAGATGTACAAAAGTCTAATAAGCACAGAAAAAGATGTTCAACATCATTGATCCCTAGAAAAATTCAAATAAAAATGAGAATGAAATACCACTTTATAACCACTAAATTTGTAGTCAATTACATGGGAAATTACAAGTGTTGATGAGAATGTGCAACCTTCAAATACAGCTGGTGGAATATAAAATAGTGTAGTTGTGGAAAACAGTTTGGTTGTTCTTGTTCTTTCAAATGTTAAGCATGAAATTACCATTTGACCCAGCAATTTCTCTCCTAGAATGTAAAACAGGTCTCCAAATAAAAACTCGTACTAAATGGTCCTGAGCAGCTTTCCGCTGCCATACCCTCCTGCCATGATGTTCGGACTCACCTTGGGCCCAGAGTTAAGAGAGTCAGTTGACCCTGGACTGAACTCCTGAAATCATGAGCCAAAATAAATCTTTCCTTCTCTACACTGTTCCTGTCAGAAATTTAGGTCACAGCTAACTGAAACAACATTGGCATAACAGAATTTAGACCTAGAATATTACAAAAACATGAAAATTATATTCAAAATATAAGACATACACACATTTTTATCAGAGAAAATGGGGAACACTGGGTTGTGTTGGGGTTGGCCAAAATGTTGTTTTTTTTTTTTTTTTTTTTTT
>JAJEJO010051880.1:27094-52862 GCA_020662805.1 Glaucomys volans
TTTTTTTTTTTTTTTTTTTTTTTTTTGGTACTGGGAATTGAACCCAGGGGCACTTGACCACTGAGCCACATCCCCAGCCCTATTTTGTATTTTATTTAGAGACAGGGTCTCACTGAGTTGCTTAGGGCCTCGCTAAGTTGCTGAGGCTGGCTTTGAACTCGAGATCCTCCTGCCTCAGCGTCCCAAGTGCTGGGATTACAGGCATGAGCCACCATGCCCGGCGACCAAAATGTTTTGATGTCAAATATTTAGAATAAAACTGAGATAATACATGAAATGAGCATAAGGTAGTAGAGTTGATCTTAGATATAAGCATCTGTTATGGTTTGGATATTAGGTATCTACTGCAAAAGCTCACATGTTAGTGAAGGAATGTTGACAGGCAAAATGATTAGATTACTAGAGTTGTAACATAATCGTTGGATTAATCCATTTGCTTCCTTAATAGATTGAATGATTTCTGGGTGGTAATGGTTGGAGATGAGGCATAGCTGGAGGTAGTGGGTCACTGGGGTTGTGCTCTTAGGGATTATATTATGTTTATTCCACCCCAAATTCATATGTTGAAATTCTTTTTTTATTATTATTTTTCCATTTTTTATTTTTATTTTTACAGACTGCATTTTGATTCATTGTACACAAATGATTCATTTCTATGGTTGTATGCAATGTAAACTCATACCATTTCTGTAATCATACATGTACATAGGGAAATAATGTCTGTCTCATTCCATTATCTTTCCTTCCCCTACCCACTCCTGCCCCATTTCCCTCTACACAGGGGCTGGGGATATAGCTCAGTTCGTAGAGTGCTTGCCTAGTATTCACAAGGGCCTGGGTTCAATCCCCAGCACTACCAAAAAAAAAAAAAAATTCAAAATAATAATAATAATAATAATAATAATAATAATAATAATTCCACAACATATATAGAAATTCTTGATTGATTGTTGATTCCATTAGGAACTGGAGCCTTTGGGAGATGATTAGATCATGAAGACAGAGCCTCATGGAGTAGAATTAGTCCCATTACCGACACAACTCAAGAAAAATCCTTCTGCCCTTCTGCCAAGTGAAGTTAAAGTAAGAGGGTAGCCATCAGGAGTAAAGAGCCCTCTCAGACAACAAATTTGCCTTAAACTCAGATTTCCTGGCTTCTAGAACTGGGAGAAACAAAATTTCTGTTGTTTATAAATGACCTAATCTAGGGTGTTTTCTTATAGCAGCTCAAATGGATTAAGAAAATGGGTGTCTGTATCTTGTTCCTAAATTTTGTGGCAATACTTCTAATTGTTCTTACATGACTTTAAGTCTCAATAATGTCTCTATGGCAGAGTTTAGCAAACTATGACCAATGAACCAAATGCCTAGTAGCCTGTTATTATAAATAAGGTTTCCTTGGAACTCTGCCATTGCCAGTTATTTGCATATTGCCCATAGCTACTTTTATACAACAATGGTGGGGAGAGTCAAATATGCAGCACAAAGTTAAAATTAATTTACTGTCTGACCCTTTACAATAAAGTTTGCTGAAATTTCATATAGATAGATGAAAAATAGATATATATTGATTTTATATATGTATCTATCCATATATATGAAAATATTCAGCAATTTTTACAAATTTTATCAGCATATCATGAAGTTTTTAAACAAGTTAAATGTTGAACTATATTACATAGCTTTTTCAACTACTGAGATTACATTTACAGCATTTCTCATTCTTTTAATATGTAATAAAATAACAGTATAGAAATACATTTTATCACTATCATTATCATTATCACTGGATAATCATTATCACTGGATAATTTCCAGTTTATGATAATTTATCATAATATATTGAAATTTAGCTTTAAATGTATCTGGGATATTTGGATTTCTATAAATAATATTGTCTTATAAGTTTTGTGTACTATTTCTCTAATTTTTGTATCATAGCTAATCAAACATGTCCTATGGGGAAATAAGTGCATTATGAATAGTTAATAAGGCATATTAAACAAACATTCTATACTGGGTGGTTTGATCAAAAAGTGATCCTGAACTTCTGTAAGCCTACTACATTTTTGCAGTATTTTATGTCTATTTTTGTTTTTTCTAACATATTTGATCTATTAATGTGTTCTAATAGATCTGAATAAATTTATTTTCTAAAATATATTTCATGTAGCTTTTGCAAATTCATTAATAACTTATATACAGCAAAGGTCATCTATATACACAACTTCTAGCAGGTCATGAGAATGTTTACTTCCTTACATCCT
This sequence comes from Glaucomys volans, assembly GCA_020662805.1. Taxonomy (NCBI): domain Eukaryota; kingdom Metazoa; phylum Chordata; class Mammalia; order Rodentia; family Sciuridae; genus Glaucomys; species Glaucomys volans. The sequence goes on from JAJEJO010051880.1 coordinate 29,362, forward strand.
AGTTAATACCAAAAGAGCCAATTTACAAGTCTGATTGCTGCAAAAGGCGTATCATTATTTCAGTAATTTCCATTTCCCTGAACCTGAGAAGGTAAACAAAAACGCAGCCAGCTTTCTTCTTCTGTGAATGCTTTATTTATATACTTGAACTGCTTTTATTTATCTAGTTGAATTGCTTTTTTTAATTGCCTTTTCCCCTTATTCTCATTGACTTGTAAGTATCTTGTTAAAACCCATACAACAGTAATATTGAAATTATAAGAATCATAACAGTCTTATGGTCTGTGCCTCTTCTTTTAACTTGGTTTATAGTTTGAGCAGGAATGAGTGTGGATATGAGAGATGATAAAGTCTAAAGTTATATCAGTCCCATTCATGAGTGGGCATTTGCAATTTTCTCCAGTGGATCCAATTCTACTTCCTGGAAAACACAGGCTGCAGAAGTTGTGCCCACATTCTGCACAGAGGTTGGGGACCAGGCTGCTGTGTCCACTTATTATATATAGCTTCAGATTCCAATCACAAACATGGTGGATTTTTTTTTTTTACATTTTTACTTTAATCCCTGGAAATTAATGTTTTCTTGCATTTTAAAACCTTTTTTTAAAAACATTCAGTGTACAACTTTTAATGTTTACGGTGGAATGAAACACTTACAAACTATCTTTAAATCACAGCATAACTTCAAGAAAGTCTTATTTTCTGATTCCGTCTTAATTCTTTAATTCTGCTATATTTTCATATGAAGTCTGCCCTCTATATCTGAGTTCCATATCTAAAAAACAAATATATTAAGCAAAACAGTTGCATCTGCACTGAACACACACACTTCCCTATCTTTATTCCCTAAGCAATAGAACTACTATATAATTAATTATATTTACTAATGATTAAATACTACTACATAGCATTTACATTGTATTAAGCATGATAAATAATCAATTTGAAGTATGCAGTAGAATGTGTATAGGTTATATGCAAATACTATGCCATTTTATATAAGGGACTAAAGCATCTGTGGCTTTTGTATCCTGGGGAGGTTCTGGAACAATTCTTCATGGATACTGAGGGATAATTATCCCTCTCTCTCTCCCTCCATACACACACACACACACACACACACACAAACTCACACACACACACAGTCTGTGTTTACCTCTAGTCCCCTTTCGAGGGTGGAAAGGGGATGGGCAGTGTCTAATTCTCTCATGAATGTATTCAAGACTATAAATTCTCCAGATTGTTTCTTTTGGCTAGATCCTTTAGGTTATAATACAGAGGGTTTTCTTTGTACTTTCTCTTCAACTAGTCTACCTTTGTTGCTAGCATTTTAAAAATTCTATTATTACTTATTTAAAAACTGTAAGTGATTAGTTTTATTTCAACCTGTTAAATTCAATTCTGACTTTAATGAGTTTTTTGTCAGAGATTATATCAAGTGAGTCCTGTATTTGGGCAGTTATTGAGTTGTGTGTTTTTGTGAGGGTGCATATGCACACTGAGTCATGCATGTGTGTTTTCTTGTAAATGAACATTTCTGTTGAATACAAACATACCCTTATGTACACTGGCTGAGCATCAGAAGATCACAGAGGCTTGAGTTGTTCTAGGAATGAGAATCAGTAACAGTGGTGATATGAACTCAAGGTTTCTTTCTTTCATTTGTTTTCTCAATTTTTTTTCTAGCAAGGATACAAAGCATATGCACGAGATTAAGAATCCAGGATCATACAAAAAGCATCATTCCCAGGGTTTTTCTTCCCCTTCCACAGAAGTGAGTTTGAATTTTGGCAGTCTCTAGGACCATATCAAACTTATAATAGTTTCTTGATCAGTGTATTTTAAATATCATAAGGAAATACTTATGTTTCTTCATTTCGCATATAAGATTTTTAAAGTTTTTTATCTCACAAATTTTAGAGTTTTGCAGAGTGAAAGGTCTAACTAGTTTAATATCTTTTTTGTACTTCCTAATAAACATGTTTTAACATTTTTCTGTCAAAATAACTGATTCTCATTTAAATTACTTTAAACAAAGTATATTAAATCAATCAGAAAAAAACATTGTGACCTCCAGCTGTGATACATTATTAAGCTTTAACACATCAAATTATTTGAAAGTGTAGAGGATCTTTTTAAAGATGTTAATCTCCATTGGCCTTTAGCAATGAATGGAAACAGTTTCACTGTGCCTTCTCCAAAAATGTTAGCAGTGTCTAACACACTCATAGATCCAGTTATTCCATAGAAGATATCTTCCATGGTATGTGGGACAGCACTCCAACAGCTGAACTTTACAGATTTTATTTTGTTTATTTTTTTTAATTCAGATATCTGTTAGCATATAATTTCAGGTAGCAAGTCTTTGGTAGCCTGCTGGGCTCTTGAGGCTTGGGAATCCCAGGCTTCTCTATAGGTTTTGTTACAATCTCTACCCTTAGCTCATCTGATGCAATTTTATCAGTTACACCTTTTCTGAGAATGCGTGATTATCAATCACTATGCAGTCATACAAACCGCTCAGAAAGGGCCTGCCCTGCCAGCAGCTGAATGGCCAGTGTCTCTAACCTTTGCAACCAGCAAAATGTGGTCTACTCACACAGGCTTTGTCTTATGTCACAAAGCCACAACAGAAGCTTAGGCAGGAAGAGCAAGAAGTGAAGCATGTGAACCCCAGCAGGAAGCTGAAGCTCATTATGTCTTTCTGAACTACTGAACCTAACCTAATTACTTTGTACTTTGAATCTTGTTGGTCCATCAGGACTGCTTGAAGTTTCAGAGCAATGAGTCTGACCATAGCCAAATACATATAAGTTTCATATTTAATTGTACCTATGGGTCTTCACAGAAGCAAGGTGATTGCTTGTCTTGCTCTTCTATTTCTAAATTTCTGTGTCATACATATTTTTTTTGCATCTAAAGTTCTTAAAAGTTCCTAACTGCTATACCTCTCCAATGGAATTCATCTTTTATCAGTCAGAAATTTTTGTTCTTGTTTCATTAAATTCTTTTAAACTTTTATGTCATATTCATGGCTACTCCACTATAATTTGTTATTATTTACACAGTGAATCATATATCTTTTTATTTCTTAGTTTTTTGTCATTATTTTTGTTTCAGGTTTGTCTTTCATAAATATCTAGATTATTTTTATTATTTCCCTGAATATTTGCACAATGATAGCAACAAAAACAGGTAAAAGTATTGTTTACTTACTGTGGTCAGGAGCTGTTCTAAGTGCTTTAAATGTAGAGAAAGATTGAATCCCTACAATAATTTTAATAGGTCATTATTAATTCCACTCTTGCATGTTGGACCATTTTTTTCTGCATGGTGCAGTGAGTACTCACATGCAATAGTCTGGCGACAGGGCCCATTTTAACCACAATACTCCTTTATGTTTTAGTTTTATTTGATTTATTTATTTTTACTTCTCCATGTGTATTTAATTGGTAATGAGAAAGGACATAGAAGGGAATATTAATTTCCCATCACCCTAACTGATATAATTTGTTAGACATATTTAGCTATGTGCTATAGCATAATAGAAGTTATAACTCTGCTTTCAAAGAACTGCAGTACATCAGGAAGTTAGAGTTGGCAGATGTACCTAGACAAAAGAGTTTTATGAGAGTCTAGAATTGAATGTTGAATTATGTCTCATACATTAGGCATGCTATGGAACTCAGAGAGGATGGAAAGCATAATGAATAGTTTTATTTTAGGTACATTGAATAATAGCCAAATATTCAACTTGCAGTTAACCTAGTGGACATTTGTCTTTGCCATGCCAAGCAGTTAAGTATTTCATAGTACAATAATTTAAAAGCATATATGCATTTATGGATAGCTAGATAAAGATGTGTGTGTGGGGGCGTGTATGCAAAGATGTTGAAGGAAAGCTGACTCACCATTTTATTTTCAGTAGCAACTTAAGATTTAAATATACATGTTCGCTTGTTTAATGATCATAATAATCCTGAAGGCAGAAGAAATAAAGGAAAATGAAACAAATGCCACTTTTTTACAAGGCAGTGCCCATTTTACTTATTTATGTATTCATGAATGTCTGTGTATATTAATGCCATGTTTTTAAAAATAGTTGAGTCCCCTACTACGTGCCTGGCAAGTTTAGAGAAAATAGAATGCAGACCAGACAATGAAATACTCACAACAAACCACTAAAATATTATTGCACAATTAACTTATATTCAACAGAGAGAATAGTGACAGCTAAGCCAAAAAGTGATGTATAATTTCCCTAGCTGTGAAGTTCATGTTCTTTTTATTACCATTACTTTCCAGAGAAAAAGAAAGTTGCTTTAAATATTGTAATGGTATATATACATTTGAGTGGCAAATATCACTTTGCTTTCCCAACAATTTACACATAATAATTTAATGTTAATAAACTAGATTTAAAGAATTCCTGCTTGATGAACTCATTGGATAATCAAAGTAACCAAACTTTACTACTACTTTTAAATTCATGGTTACTTATTTATCTCTTACTTACTTACTATATGTGTGTATTTAACATATAGTCAAAGGTACTGGATTTTCCTGTTTCTCAGGCATCTGGCAAGGCCATTTTCGGCAACTGTTTTAGCTAACACTGTACATCCATCCTTAGTTTTGATCCCTCGAAATGTTTCCTTTTCAGTACACTAATAAATGGAAATACTGATAATGCTTTTCATCAAGTACTGTTGGAGAAATTCTAATGCAACTACTTTCAACTTCAATATCCCTAATGAAAAAAATTATAGAACTTACAAATCTAAAATAGAGATGATGTCACATATTTTTAAAAGTTTGAAATAAGCAAAGCAACAAGATCACTCAGAGCCTGAGAAATATATAGACAATAACCAGAAGACTATTTCTTGAAGTCAAAGCTCTCACTAACAGAAATAAATTCACTTCCTTCATGTTTTATTCTCCCAGAACATTTGTTTTCTTAGTTATCAATGCACATTAAAAATCCCTGAGAAGGTGATACTTTCCTGGACACTTGAAACTAAATAGCTGCTGTTATTTTCTAATTAGAAAATTCTTGGGATACATGGGATTATGTAAAAAATGAGAATGTTATGAATAGAGATAAACCAAGTCACACCAGTCCAAGGAACACTTCTAGGAAACTCAACCTTGTTCTCAAAAGCTGAAGACAACCCTCTGGTGGTGCTGGAGACATGCCAAGTCTATTTAGTTCACCATGCAATTTAAACTGAGCCCAATATATTTTATAGTGAATGATAGTCATCTGTCCAGAATGAAAGATGGTCATAGCAAACCCTCTATATTGTATTTCGTTTCACACCCAACTCCCTCTTAAGCTTATTTGGGATGCTGGGTGATGCTCTCAAAAATTACATAAGAAAAATATACGAGGTGCATTAGCTAATGAGACATCTGTCTATTATTTTTTCCTTGCATTGCAGACAATGCACTCCCTATAAAATATCTTAAAGCCCTCTCTTTAATTGCTATCATTATAGACCTAATGTTCAACTCCTCCCCATCTGGTAAAGTTTAGCTACTTTTTGTGTAAATCCTAATTTACAAAAGGATTCTAATGCAACCAAAACAACACTGTGTTTTAAGTAGTTGAAAGTTGAAATTTAAAAAATAATAGTTTATGTATATCTTTGGATAAATTTTGATTAGAAGTTTTACATATTCAGAAAATAAGAGAATATTATAATAAACTCAATACTCAATTCATGTATTTAATAAATTCTTTCAATAATGTTTTGAAGTCAAACTTGACTAATAAAAACCATTTTATATTCCTTTCCATCCCAATGCACTTTTTCTCCTAGAGATAACCACCATTATAAAAATGATATGTGTCCTTGCAGTAAATGTTTTCATAGTGTGTTACATTTGTACATATCTATAAACAATATTTATTGTTGTTTGCATGTCATTAAATCTATCATGCTTTATATATCATTCTGGATCTTGCCTATTTATTTCAATATGAATTTGTTTTTTTATTAAGTTGAGTTGCTCTCTGGTTTATACCTTATGAATATATCATAAGAGGTGATATATCCTTCTGCTGATGGACATTTATATTGATCAGCAGTCTCTTATTATAAACAATTTTGCAATTAGATCGTAGGCTTCTTCGGCACGTAAAAAGGCTATGTCATAATCTCAGGGGAAACTTCTGTTCATCTGCAAATTGCCTTGATATTACAAAATTCTTCTGCAAAGTAACTATTGCAATTTAAACTATCAGCAGTTTCTACAAGTTCCTATTTCCCTAAATTTTTATTCAATTTTGGATTAGTCAATAATTTTTCCATATCACTTTAAGAATTAGATTGCTAAGTCTAATTAGCTCTGCTGTTGAAATAACATGGAATTTTTAGATTTTCTTTTAGGCAAATGACTTCAGGATAGTAGTGAGACTTTGTATACATGTGAATATATGTCATAATTATTTGGCTTTTCTTCCAAGCCCTTCAATAGCATTTTGACATTTTCTCTATAAGGTCATTGCAAATTTATATTTGCTCAATCCTGTAATTCTTAAACTACAAATACATAAAATTTTACTTAAAAATTACTAAAAGGTTTTACTACAATATTTTATATTTTCACAATTTTTCCAGTTATTTTATTTCTTTTTTCAACAGTGCATAATAGAATCTGAAATCAAATAATAATGATGAAGTCATTTCTGACTACATTTTGTTTCTTATCATAAAAGTTTCCATACCCACTATTTTATCACTTCAGGTATTTTTTGGAGTGAGGTGATATTTAGATAGCTTTTAGTATGTTAGAGGGATTTCTTCCCATTTCTAGTTGTTTTTGTTTTTGTTGTTTTTAGGGTTTACTCACCAATCTTTATTATGCTGCATAATTTTCTTTTAGTTTTAGTCTAAAAATAAATGCTTAATATTGAAAAGTCTTAAATATTAAATATTACTTTCTTGTTTCCTCAGCATTATCCATGGTATTAGACTTAGTTGTAAAGGAGGTTTTACATTTAGAAGTATCCCCAGTGAAAAAAATTTCCCAGTGGTGTTTTTAAAAGTCTTTTTAACAATGTTTGAGGGATGATGCCAGGTGGGGTTGGTGCCAAGGTGGCCATGACTCCCATTCCTAGTTTAATTCAAGTTTTTTTCTTTTTAATTAGTTTTGAACTTTTTAAAGTCAGTTTGGAATCTTACAGAATATTGTTTCTTCCTCCATCAAATTTAGATTTTATACATTTTCATGTATTTTATGTATATATATTTTAGATGAGTTTTGAATCTTGTTAAGTACTATTTCCCTCATCAAATTAGATTTTTATCCATTATTTTGCTAATACCGTTTAATTATATTGTAGGACTTACGAGGCTACAACGAATAACCTTGGTAGATTCTGGAATAAAGCAAATCATTCCATCTTAATAAAGAACAGTATGAATTTAGTTTGCAAATAATTTTTTAGAAATTGATCTTCTATGTATTTATATGTAATGTTTATTTATATGACTTTTAGGTTCAGCTCATATAGTCATCAAGATTTTCTAACTCGATGAAATGATTTAGATACATTTTCTCCTCTTTCTATTCTACAATCATTTATATTTAAAAGGAAGGTATGATTTTGAGAATTTGCAAAAGTACTACAATAGTACTGGGCCAGGCATGTTTTGGGGGTCTGGGAATGGATCCCTGACTATGGCCTTGATTTATTTTATTTTTGTTAGTGTATTCCAGGTTTTCTGGGTTCTTTCTGTCATTTGGATTCTTGCATTTCTTTAAAGAATTGCTATTCACGTGACACCCTCCTGCTCTATGAAGGCCTGGCGTCTCCACAGTTTTGCTGTTACCTGTCACTCCCACACTGCCTCTGTGCTCATCCTGAACATGGTCCTCGCTGGAGGCCTGTGTTATATTCTCAGTCTCATGGATTTCATGACATTTCATAGTTAATTCTTCCCTGATTTTTCAGAAGAAATCCTGAAATAGTTAGAAGAAAGGAAGATAACATGTTTAAAAGTTTCAAGAGGCTGAATATCTTTTTCTATTTTCTCCCTTGAGAGATAATTTGGGCATAAAATTCTAGGTTGAAAATAATTGCTTCTCAAAATTCAGGAGGAATTTCTAATCTTGTTTCACTTTTGCTATTCAAATACCCAATGATATTTCTATTTTCCCTTTTCTTCATATGACTTTTTATTTTGTAAACTCTCTAAAAGCTTTTGGAATCTCTTTGATGTTCTAAGCAATTGCAATAATGAGTTTATTTCATTCATGGGCATAAGCAAAAGGCACATTGTGGCCCTTTCAGCTTAGACCTGAAGTTCTTTAGTTTCAGGACAATTTCTAATTATTGTTCTACTTCCTTTCCTTTGTTTTCCTTGATTTTACTAGAATGCTTATTGGTATGTTGTGCCTCCTGGTCTGATTTATCTTTAATTTAAATTTTATTTTTTTACCTTTTTCCTCACATAAAATCTATCTCGTCTTTTTCGATTGCCTACTGAAATATATCAATTTTTTTCTTTCCCCCTTTTGTTTATTTTTTATAATAGTTCTCTTTTTTAATACTTTGGCTATTTTAATACAAATTTTCACTTTTTAAAGTGCCCTATTATTTTCATTAATGAAATATATTTTGTGCATGTAAATTAAAACACACTGTTGATGTATGCATCTAGTCTGTGATATATTTTTGTTTTTGAGGTTTGTTTTGTTCTATAACTTTCACATGGAGGAACTTTACATTATGTAGAGGGAAATGAGAGGGAAGAGAAGGTGGGGGTGTGAAAGATGGAGGAATGAGGCAGACATCATTACCCAATGTACATGTATGATTACATGAATGGTATGAATCTACATTGGGCACAACCATAGAAACAAAAAGTTGTATCCCATATGTGTACAATGAATCAAAATGAAGTCTGTAAAAATTTAAAAAAATATTATCAAAAAATTCACATAAGTGTAATAAAACCAGTTTAAAATAAACAACAACAACAAAAAACTTTCATGTTAAGAGCTTTGTTAAAGTGCCTCAAATGAGATGGAGATTCTTTGCTTTTATTCTTTCTTCCCTTCCTTCCTCCTCCCCTCCCTCCCTCACTCTCTTCCTTCCTTCCTTTAGGTTTACTTTGTATAAATATATGTGAAAGTGAACTTTTTTTTTAAAACAGCCAGTCATTGGTACAAGGCTGTGGTTTTCTAACCGACAGGCTTAAATGTAAAATGATCAATCAGAGGGGCCCTGGCCTTTTCTTGGAGGATGGTCAGATCTGTGATGCAACGGGCATTTTCTTTCGGAGACCCTTTTCACTCCTTATGTCATCGTCCAGACTTTTTCAGGGTGTGATGTGGGATAGTAATGAAAGGGTGGTGGTCAGAAGCCTAACAGACAGTATTCTACAAAGTGGACTGAGAAAGTTCTCTTCCATCTGGTTTCCAAATGGCAGTCTTCACAGATGGACGTACCCATGAAAATATTAACATTAATCTGGAAGACATTGCTCATATTTCAAAAAGTCTCATAGATATCGTATCTAGCCATGTAAGTCAATAAAGCTTTATGTTCTTTTTTTCTGAAAACAAGTTTTATTTAAACCAGGTTTTAAATACATCACATAACATTAAAACCAGGAGGGAAAAAGAAACCATAAACCAGTTTATTACTTCACATGGCACAAGGCAGCTGTTGCTGGTGAGTTGTAAGCTCTAAAGCTAGTTAGAGGAATGGTAACGCCAGTTTGGTATTTGTTCCCTTGTCAAAAACTTAACTGATATTGAGGCTAGGGGGCAAAAGGACAGTCAGTGTAGGTAATGGATGATTGGGTCAGGAAGATGGAGGCTGATTTAAGAGGAAATAAAATGCTAATAACTCCAGAGCACATCCCCCTCCTCAACCTGTTGCCAAGGTTACCTGCCTCCAGGGAATTTTTCCTCCCTGCAAAAAGTTGTTAATGAACAGCTCTCTTCCTGCCCTTGGTCACTTCACCGTTTGGTCACTGGTCACAAAGGCAAGATAAGGGGAGCGGGCATGAGAACAAAGGAAATCTGAAATTTATAAAAGGAGCAGGTATTCCCCCTCTCCCTTGGGCACCAAGTTGGACCCCTTCTCTATGGAGGAGTCTCTGCCTCTCTCTCTCTCCATTCAATGCATTAAATAAAACTTTTTGTGCTTGCTTCTATGCTCTAGGGTGTTCAACACTGGGGAAATGGGACTCAAACCTGATTCTCAACACTGGTAACAATATTAGGCTGGCCTCACATTCTGTTGCTTTGTCCACCCCTCAGTTAGAATATGTCTAGTCAAGAAGAACTTTGGTGGAGAGCCAGATGCTGCACCACCTCACTGGAAGGAAGGTGGTCTCTGAGTTCTGCCCACCTGGTCAGATTAGAGACACTACCAGGAGCTCTTGTTACTACCAAAGTCTCCCTCTAGTGGTACAGCGGGCATTGTTGCTTTATCCCATCCTTACTTATTGTTCAGGTCAGGACACTCTTAGAGGAAGGGACTCTACTCAGGGAGAGCTAAGGAGCTTCTGTCCAGAAACAAACAGCTCTGATCTTGGGGGCTCTGGGTTTGGCTGAAACATCACCTTATTGCTTTGTTTCAGGGTGGACACTGCCACGCACCTACTGCTTAACCTCTGTTTAAATGAGGGACTTCAAGATTAGACTGCATGGTTCTTTTCAGTTTATTACATGAAGGAGTTATGTTAGTCCCAAGTAAAAAGTGGATCCCAAATGGTTACATTGTATAAGCCATGAGAGTTTTAATTTTGTAACAAGGGACAGAGGGAAAATTTTACTCATTGCAAGGAAATCCTCACTTAAGCTTCAGTGAGCCACAAGCAGTTAAAACCCATGAACCTTCAGCAGGTTGTCCTTAGTTCAATCTCTACTCTCGTACTGCTCACTCAGTAGCTTATTTACTTCTCTATATTCTGGATGCTCAATTACAGTACTATTGCAGGAAAATTTCTTCTGAAATGCCCTCACTAGTATCTGTTGGATTCTTTTACAGATTTAATCCCTGTCCAGCAGGAAGCAGGTCATCACTCTTTCTCAGCAAAGGGGTGGAAAAAGTGCAGGTTCTGGATAGTGGACTTACAGTACGATTCCTTTTCCCTGGTGGAAATGACTGAGGAAACTTCCTCTGCAGAAAGCAGCTGCAGGGGAAGGTGGATGAGGTGATGGAACATTGGGAAACAAGGGGGCTCAAGCGGGAGGATGCTGAGTCTTTGATGGTGGCTCAGTGACTGGGCCATCATAAATCTTAAGTGAAGATACTATCCTTATTCCAATGACTTTGTTCCAAAAAGTGGTAAGTGGAATCTGAAAGCTGCAGGCCTGGTGTTCCATGTCTCTGGTCCCCAATGTCCACATTGCAGTTCAACCACTCTGGCCTTTGACAGGTGAGACTTGAAAGACCTTCACCCCAACCCTGGACCCAATTAATTCTCCCACCAATGCTGGAGAATTAGGATATTCACCCACAGATTCTGCAAGCCCAGACCCACTTTTCTGAAGATTCCTCCTCTCCTGCCATGACTGGTGTCTCCCTCTTCTGTAGCCATGTTATACCTGACCATGCCCCTCAAATGACAGATGTCCTCTCTCAACACTACCTGCTTTAATCTGCTCTGTGGATTCCTTGCAGTCACTTGGGTGCTGCTAGCTCTACCCCATTATTGCTCCAAAGGCTTAGGTCCTTGCTCCTGCTATTTCCACAAACGATCTTACACCTACGGCACTGCCCAGACCTCTTTGCAACACATTCTTGTCTCTTCTGCTGCTCACATATCACTCCACAGGTCACAGACTGTGTTCTCCTGGACACTCAGAGGAAACTTGTACATTTGTGCATTAATGGGAATATCAAGATTCTTGATTCCCTCCCTGAGAAACTGCCTGTCTGCTTTCTTGTTTCCGTATCATGGAGTAACCTGGAAAGCAACCTTCTCTGTTCCACCATTTTGATACACCCCCAGCTTTATATTCTTCTATTGTATGCTGTAATTATAGCCATTCAATGAAATTACACTCGTCATCTATTGGTAAGACAGTCTTAAATGTGATTAATCACTGGTTATTAATTACAGGTTTTATTTTTCATTAAATTAAATATTTTACAATGCCCAATCCCCATAGAGAAAAATGGTCCTTAGATGTTAAAACACATAGAAGCATGTGAACTAGGTGTTGGAAACAGAGCCTCTTTCAGTCTTAACATTCAGTCTGTCTATATTTTTGTGTAACATAATAGAATCTTGGACCGCATAAACAGGTTGGAGGGAGTAATTTTCACAGTCTGGCTAACCTGGCTCTGTGCCTTTGGCACAGTTATCATCCTAACCTGCAGCTTACAGGTGTATCAAAACGGAGAACACAGGAGATGATGTGATTATACACAGCATGATTATACTAAATCATCATATATAATTTTTTGTAATTTATTTCTGAGTTTGGACATTGAATTGTAAGAGGGGAAAGAGCTTGATATTTTCTATTTTAGTGACTTTCAATAAAATAATATGTTTATAAGGCACTTTCAGAAATAATATGTGGCAATAGTAGAATATATGGAAAATAAAGGAACCTCTGGAAATAAAATTACTATCTCCCACTAAGAGGTAATCACTGTTCGACTGCTGGCATATTCTCTCAAGTCCTGTAACCACGAGGAACACTGTATAAATGGCAATGAATATTATTTTATTTAACAAATAATTCTAGACCAGGCCTAGATTTGGGGGATACAGTAAGAAGCAAACCACTCCTGCTTTTCCATGTGTAGTTTACATTGTAGTCTGAGGGACAGAAAACAACCTAAAAATGAAAGTATATGATGCGCTAGTGGCAAGCACTAAGTAGAAAAATAAAGGAAATCTGGGGGAAAGGGGTATCATTTCAGAGAGTATTGTCCCAGTCCTCAAAAAGAACATAATTATGGATTCATAATGGATAATTGATCTGATCTGAAATAAACCAAATAATTAATTTGAAGTTCTTGAAGGTATTTCCATGCTACAGAAGGAGTTGGTCAGAGATTTTGTCAGTCAATGATGTAAAGACAATTGCCACCGTGCGTTTCATGACCTGAGATGATGTGCATCTGGGCTTTCAGTGGAGTTTAGGGAAGGTCAGATCAGGTTCCCCACACCTTCATTTTTTGTATTAGTCCATTCAGGCTGCTATGACAAGATACTTTAGACTGGATGATTTGTAAACAAGAGAAATTAATTGCTTTTGTTTCTGGATTCTGGGAAATCCAACATCAGGATTCCCAGTACGTTCAGTATCTACTAAAAACTTCCCACCTGGCACCTAGCTTTTATGCCCTCACGTGGCAGAAGCAGCACACCAAATGTGCTTCAATCTCCTTTAAAAGCATTGATTCCATTTATGATAAATATCTAAATCACTTACCAAAACATCTACCCCTCAAAATTACCATGGAGATTAGGATTCAGCAAGAATTTGGGAGACAAGAATTCATACTATAGCATCATTCTTCAGAGATTTTCAACTAAAATTCTGGGATACTTACCAATATCTCTTTTAATTAGATTTAATTTTGTCATTTTTTTGTTTTTGTATAAAAAATGTTCTATACCAAGCTGCCATCACTAGAAAAAAATTCCTTTCAGTCTGCAAATGAACATGATTTTCCTTCTTAAGCTAGGCGTGTCCACTCTTTTTTAGAATTTAAATTTTCATTAGGCTGCGAGAGAGAATTCATTTTAACAAATGAGATGTGAGAATGTAAGACCTTAAATTACCCTCATTTAACCCTACTCCTCACCTGATGCTCTCCAATGGAAGCTTGGCAGTTGCATGTTGTTTGAATTGGAATATTTTTTTCCCTATTTCCTTCTGAGGAGTTTTGTTCTATTTTCATTTCTCTCATGTTTTTATCCTAGATTCCACTCCATCCTACATTCTAATCTTTATACACTGTAATTCATTGTACTTCCTAGTCTCATGCAAAACGGAATATGTGTTTCTCCTCTTCATTGTGCTTATTTATTTAGTAATTGTCAAAAAAGATGTTATTTAAAATGGGATATATGTATTCTCTTACTCTAACAATGTAATGTCCAAAATATGTCTGCTTAGCCATATGTATGAATTAAGGAGCAGGGAGAGAGTCTTCTTTGTCATGTGAGAAGTCCTAGTTCGTTTATCAGCCATCTTTGCCTGACAGTATAAATTCTGTTGATTGTGGGTTGGGTCTATCACCTTGCCAGGTTTCAGATTAGGTTGTTTGAGTGTAGAAAACACTGGTTTGGCCTCTTCGACTCTTCTACACTTTAGTCCAAAAGCAAACTAAGAAGTTTTCCTATGGCACCAGAGTTTCTCCAGGCAATTTATTCCCTTCTCCTTCTTTTCTTTCTTCTTTTTCTCCTTTTTCTCCTCCTTCTTCTTCTACCTTTTTTTGGGGGGTAGGAAGTGTCTTTGCTGTAGTATGCATCACAGTTTGGAGGAAACCTTTCCAGATAGGCATTTCTTTAATTGATTAGACTTTGTCATCACTACCGTTTATAATCTGTCAAGCTGTGGTTCTGGTCTGTAGTTTCCCGGTGGCTTTGCCAGCTCTTACTTGTACAATGGCTTTCAGCATCTGGGCTGGACTATGCTCATTCCAAATTGCCTACGATGATTCAATCCACTCTCCATCCTCCAGAAACTTGTCAAATCTCTAATTCACTGATGTCCTCACTTCCTATTCTTGGCACAGTTAATAAATGACATATCTTTTATTTCTTTTATTTTTTCTTTCAGAGGCATTTTTGACATTAAACGAGGTAAATATCTCCTCATTTATTATCCTGAACTAGAAGCCCTGCTTGAAATTGTCACACACTATATCTTATACAAATCAATTGCTAACTCCTTTAAATATTTATAAAGACCTCCTGTATTTGAGGATCATGTGTATGTGTCCTGTACAGCAGATTTTTTTTTTTTTTTACGTTTGTCATTTAACTGCATTAGACCTGTGACATCTATACTAGTGTACTCAAAAAGGTAAGGATCTAAATTTTGGGTTACAAATAAACAAAAAATTGGTTCAGAACACTTTAAAGAGTAACTCAACCTTTTTCATACTAACTGGACAAGCATCTTTTAATTATAATTCAATCTATTTCAGGGAATTTTATACCTTGTATTTTTTCTTGTATAACATTCTATTATTTCACTTACTTTACATAGGCCCTTTAATATTTGGTACAATCATGGTTCAGAGTTCTTAAGTCCATGTGCAGGTATCTTTCCTATAGGTGCTTTCCTATATTGCTCACATATTCTGTTATGACTATCCTGTAGTCAGTTGCCACAGAAACCAATGCTAAATCCACAAACTTCTGACACCACTTCATGTACTTTCTCCATCACTCACTGGAACCTAATCTGTTCTCTGCTCTCCACCAAGTATGTACTAAAACCTTGTAAAACATTGTCCACCACATGTCTGTTTCTGTCCAGGCACTTGGAATATACACAAAACATGAAGACCATTATTTGAGCACCTTTTATTAAACAAGAGTTCTACTTTAAGAAGAATAAAAAAAAAGGAAACCACTAGAGGCTGCAAATCTACATATTGGATTCTTTGTTATGATTAAGCAGAGAGCATTAAAGATCATTAAGCACATAATATATTTCATTCAATGCACTGAAGATAATTGACAACTCCTATTAACAGTCTCATTTAGAAGCCCTTGGGCCTTTATTTGTACAAACAGCATTTTTATGAATTAAAGATATGGGGATGAGTGGTATGCAGGGGCAGTTTTCATCTAGAAGCAATCAAAAACAATCTTAAAAGTGAAGCCATTTAATTATCATTTGGTATAAAACATGGCAAACTTGACTGGACTGTGAAACTCATTTGCAAATGTGGCCAGGCTCCAATTGAATACTTGCCTTTCTTGGACATAGCACATTTTTATTAATCCCAGGACATAAAAGTAGAGGGGACAAATATTTACACTACTTGACACCAGATTTCAAGGCCAATTGTTAATATGTTATATTTTACCAGATCAAAGACTCCACCAACTATTAGAAAAATCATTATTTTATGTCTAAGAAAGAAAACAATTCTAATAAAACTTCTATATTTCATCATTCTGCAAAGCTAATCAATTTCAGGTGAATTAAAATCACAAAGTTGACAATTATTATGATAAAATATGGGGAGAGCAAAATAAACCCTGTATTATCAGTTACTAGACGTGTGTCACATTTGGGATTATGACATCTTCACACTGAACCCCAGGAATAGCAAACTTCCATGCAGCACATTCGACCGCAGCAGGACCTGCTATTCAGCAGTCCCGCATCACAGATGGCTACAAGGGAATTTGCACTTCTCTAAGAGGAAGGAAAAAGAAAAATTCAACTCTGCAGAGAATTCTACTTCTACATAGTAAAGACAGTGAAGGACACAAAACACTGAGTATCAGAAACAGTAAGTTCAATTCACTTGTTTTAAACAACAGGAAATTTTTACCAAAAAGAAGGGAGATGAGCTCGACAGAGTCATACTGAAGCTGACAGCAGGCCCAAGGCTGAAACAGTGTAGTGTCCTGTGAGACTTACAACACCCAATTGGCCAGTCATCTAAAAGCCAAGAAGAACAGAATGATCCTTTTATCCCAGGCAGTTCACATTTTCCAAGTGTTACTTACAACCTGTCCATAGGAAAGCTCTGCCTCACAAGCACCAGAGAACTTAAGGGGTGATGGCAGAAAACAACTCAGCTGGCCTTTCTCTTTCAATTGTTTTGTGTCCATCTTCTCTTTTTTAAAAAAATTTATTTATTATTATTTTTTATTTTTACAGACTTCATTTTGATTCATTGTACACATATGGGGTATAAATTTTCATTTCTGTGGTTGTGCATGATGTACATTCATATCATTCTTGTTAATCACACATGTACATAGGGTTCATCTTACTCCAATTAGAATGGCTATTATCAAGAATACAAACAATAATAGATGTTGGCAAGGATGTGGGGAAAAAAGCACACTTTTACATTGCTGGTGGAGTTGCAAATTGGTACAACCACTCTGGAAAGCAGCATGGAGATTCCTCAGAAAACTTGGAATGGACCCACCTTTTGACCCAGTTATCCCACTCCTTGGTTCATCTTCTCTTTTGCACTAACATTTTGCCTCTTAGATCTTGATTGTTCTTGTACCCAAACATCTCCCACTGGAGTTCCATGCTTGTTTGGGGGAACTCAATTGCCTACTTACTCTTTGGCTGTTTCCTTTGCTACTTTGAATACTATAAAGCAGGGTTAGTAAGTAATATTTTTTATTGGATACTAACTTAGGCTTCAGAAGTATTGGATACTAGTATTGAATACTAACTTAGGCTTTGTAAGAAGAAGATATAAAATACTAGTGATTTTTGGGAGATTTCTTCTTACTCCTTTATCTCTTCTATTTTGTTCTATGTCCAGGGTATATTATTGTAGAACTTCATGCCCAATAACGTATAAAACATAAATAAGCAATCATCTCAATTACATTTTACTTTGCTCAAACATCTATGGACTTATATAATCAATTTGCAAAATTAAAGTTAAAAAAACAAAGTTACATAAACAATTTATTGAAAACTTCTACACTGGAAAAGATGACACATAATATTAAGCAATTATTTATCAAATACAGGTCACTGAATGATCATCCTTCCTGCAGAATTTCATAAAAATCATCTACAATGACTGGAAAGGTGGGAAAAGAATCCAGAGAGGAGAAAATTAGAGCCAAGTGTTGAAATATGAGAGCTAGAGTAGATAGACAAGAGTGTGAGGGAATTTTATAGGTCAAGATCTAGGAGTTTGTTTTTTTTTTCTTTTTTCATATAAGATCAGTAGTCCTCTTGTGTGTAACAGATTTTCATGGTTTTTATCCCTTTTTTCTTATTCACTAAATAGAAGATGAGCAAATTGCTTG
The DNA here is from genome assembly GCA_020662805.1 of Glaucomys volans. Lineage (NCBI taxonomy): Eukaryota > Metazoa > Chordata > Mammalia > Rodentia > Sciuridae > Glaucomys > Glaucomys volans. The sequence goes on from JAJEJO010051880.1 coordinate 47,331, forward strand.
ATCTCTTTGTTCCTCAATTTCCTCACCCACAAAATGTAAAAACTGTACATCTTTTATTGCATTACCTTGAAGACTAAATGAGCTCATCAATGTTAAGTGTTGAAAACACAGCTGCTTAGAAGGCAATACTCAGTAAAGCATCACTATTAAAGTTATATTGTTTAACTGATTAACATTTACTAATTTTTCATATCCAAGATCAAATGCCAGTTCTTAAACTAAGCCTGAACCACTTCAATGGTTCTCATTTTAGCATTTATCACTTTAGCTTTTACATTCATCTTCACTATTATTTGATCAAAATTTCTTTCCCCCACTTGACTTTAAGCCAGCAATTTAAGAATCAATTTAGGAATTGAGTCTGCTTTTTGCTCAAATCTATCTTCTCCACTCATTCACAGAGAAACACAAATTCCCTACAATGCCAAAAAAAGTCATAATAAAGGAGTTTACCGCCTCCTACTCACCTTTAACACCTCTCCCAACTCTTCCTCACTATGCTCATTGTCAGTCTCTTCACTCCAGCACAGAGGGCCTTCTGGCTAGTCCTTTGACATAATAGGCATAATGAGGCCAGAGACATTACTGCTGGCTTCTCCCTCAGCCTACAAATACTCCTCCCCACATTTCCAAACTGCTTACTCCTTTATCTTCTTAGTAATTTATTCAAATGTCACCTTCCTAGCAAAACCTTCTATTGGCCACCTTATTTACAAAATACAACCTACAAAACTTGCTATCTCCCCTTCACACCTTTGTTTCCATAGTGTTTATCTTTATTTGATATATTAGATGTTTAATTAACTATTGCATTTGTGCTCAGTCTTTCATATTAGATTTCATGCTATATGACAGTAAGAAATTGTGTCAGTTTATTAGATCCTTCAGGACCCAAAACTGTGCCTGATACATGCCAGAGGTTCAGTTAAATATTAGAACTGTGTTAGATACTGCTGCATGAGTTTGTTCTATATGTCTTTCATGATCATTGTAGATCTCAAATCTTCAAGACTAAGAAGGATGTAAGTGAAAACACAATAAGTAGTTTATTATAGTGAATGAAGATGGAGAGAGAAGCTATGTCTTTATGTTTTCTTGTGTGTGACTATGGGCAAAAACATTAACATACCCAGGATTGATCTCCTCACCCACACAGAATTGTCTTAGAAATGGAATTCTTTGATGTCAGAAAATTCTGGGCTTTACTAGTAGCCATCATTACCATCCTTGTCCCCCTTCATTTATAGCTTACCCTCACTGGGGTTTTAAGGTAACATATAAAAGATATCTTTGTACCAAAATCTCAGGTGATATAATAATGTTTGTAAGACTCCCAATCTTGCAATAACTGGCTTTGAAAGCAATGCATGTCTGATATCTAACTCAAGTGAGATAATTTTTTCACCAAAAGTTTAGACTCCACTGACATTGCAAAATGCTTTCCTGTTTTATTATTCTTCACCACCCCCTATCATCATCATAAAAACCTACAACCCATGAAAAGCAGTTGGAGGAGTACACCCATAAAGGAGCCATACATGCCAATGATAAAATAGCGGACAATAGAGACATATCTAGTCCTTAAACTCTTATTCAGTATTCATTATTTGTAACATATGCCTTCTGCCTATGAAATACTGAAAAAATGCATAAAAACACAACCCCTGTAGACTTCTTAAAGGAAGTTTTTGGACAAGTCTCCATATTAAACATTGACTGACAAGGCAAAATATTCTTTGGAAAAATAGTACACAACGCCTAGGGGGCACGGAAAGCAAAATATATTTATAAAATTAAAAATGCAGAAAATTACTTTATGGACAATATTAGCAGTGAGGATTGTCAGGGGGCTCCTCTAGTACCTAATCCCTCAGTACTAATAGAATGAAAGCTAGTGCTGAATTGATTCCAGCAATGAACCCTCAAGTTAAAAAGTAAAAGAAATGGGAATAAATATATACTAGTTTCATGATAGAAAGAAAAGTTTGTTAAAAATGTCAAATTCCATGGAATTGTCTATAAATTAAACACATTCCAAATCATAATCCTAGAAGGATATTTAATGGTGTTGTAAAACTTATTATAAGATTTACAAATAAAGACAAGAAATTAGAGTAGCTAATATATTTTGAATTTAAAAAATGCATAGCTAGAGCAATCACACAAATCCTTCAATATTTACTGCAGTATTCAAGACAGTATAGTGATAGAGATGAAAAACAAAACACAGTGTTCAATGGAACCAAATAGAGAACTTTGAAATAGACTCAAACAAATATGGCTAATTTTTGAAAAGTTATAGACACAATTCAATGGAAAAAATCTGTTAAAGAAATGATGCTGGAATAATTGAATATCCATATATACAACAAACATTGACCTACACCTCACAATATAAAAATTAAAAAATATTTTAGTAAATCATATACCTAAGTATAAAGTAAATACTATCAAAACATTTTTACAAAAAACTTTGAGAGAATATTTGTGATATTGAATAAGCAATGAGTTTTTAGAACAACAGTGGCATGACCCATGAAAAAAAGGATACATCAAAATTAAAATTCTTTTTCTGGTAAAGACACTATCAAAGGAAAGAAACTCTTAAAACTCAAAAATAGGAAAATAAAAAGACTAATTTAAAATGGGCAAAAATCTAGAACTGGGACAAGAAATATACAAAATGAGGCTGAAATATCTTAAAGTGCTAGAAAGTAATGAAATTATTTAAAAAGCACCTTTACTGGGGTATCTCAAAAGAGTCCTAAAGCCAATTGAAGGGGTTCCCAATTGTCAAATTTTGGAGGGGAAGGGAAGACAGAGGAAAGAAAGGCAGGGGAGAGGAGGAAAAGAGAATCTAATTCCTGATATTACCAAGAACTGGGGAGGATGAGAAGTAACTGGGATGTTCATGCATTGCTAGTAGGAAAGCAAATTGGCACTCTAACTGTTTGGTAATTTCGTATGCAATTAATAATATTTTTACCTAATGATTCAAAAATAAATCATAACTACCAACCCCAAAGAAATAAAAATTTATATCCATGTGAAAATCTGTGTTTGTTTGTATAATCTTTATACATAACTAATAAAAGTAGAAACAACTGAAAAGCCCTTCAATCTGGGATGGATAAACAAAAGAATTCATATCCATTTGAGTAAATACTACACAGCAGATAAAAGAAGAAATTATTGTTATGCACATTAATATGAGTGAATCTTAAACAAATTACTAAATTGAATAAGAAAAACTGGCAAGTTTACATACTCTGAGAACTATAAGGATTGACTTCAAAATGACATCACAAGATCATTTTGGGGGTGATTGAAGAGCTCTGTGCCTTGATTGTGGCAGAAGTCATAGGATTCCATGCATCTGTCAAAACAAAGAACTATACAATAAGAGTGATAGTTACATCAAACAGATTAAAAACTGAAGAGCAGCCAGCGCATGCCTGCAATCCCAGCAGCTCCGGAGGCTGAAGCAGGAGGAGCCAGAGTTCAAAGATAGCCTCAGCAATTTAGCAAGGCACTTAGCAACTCAGTGAGACCCTGTCTCTAAATAAAATATTAAAAAGATCTGGGGATGTGGCTCAGTGATTAAGTGCCCCTGGGTTCAATTCTCGGTTCCCAGTGTGTGTGTGTGTGTGTGTGTGTGTGTGCGCGCGCGCGCGCACGCGCGCGCGCTGGGGGGGAGACTGAAAAGCAAAGAAAACTAAACATTGGAGTTTTGCAAGTCTTATAAAAAGTTCCCATTTGTTCTACGCAAATATGAGCGTAGTTTGGAAATAGAGCAACATTGATATGAATAAATCAATAAGCTCTGGGCCCATTTATTTGGGTAATAATCTTCCCTCTTTCTTCTAACCTATAGATTGACTTTGTACATAGAAAATTCATAATTATTTAATTTATCCCATTATTTTATATCTGGATTTTTGAAAATTCACAGAAAAACAATCTTGTATTTATATCTCTTTTCTTAGGCAAATTTAAAACAACTTTAAGTGTAAGAAATACTATGTATTGTCTCTTCAATTTTTTCCCGTCTTACGCAAGTGTAAGAACATTCTACTCTGACAATCCTGGGTCCATGCCCACATTAAAACATATGCTTGAGTTTCTTATTCTTATTTCTTCTATGGCTATTTTGACTAAAACTGATGTAGAAACACCAATTAAAATGTTTCCCGGGGGCCTGGGGTTGTGACTCAGTGGTAGAGCACTTGCCTGGTATGTGTGAGGCCCTGGATTTGATCCTTAGCAACACATATAAATAAATAAATAAATAAATAAATAAATAAATAAATAAAATAAAGATTCATTGACAACTAAAAGATATTTTTAAAAAAATGTTTCCTGTTCCAAAAAATAGTATTTATTGGTTATCTCAATTAAAAAGTGTGCCATTGATAACTTGCCTGAATTTCAATTCCTTTCCAAATGCAAACCCTTGAAAATCCAATTAGAACAAGAGATTATGCTACATTGATCTCAATTATGAGAGGTAAAACTTTAATCAGACTTTCAAATTAACCAGAAAATGAGACCTAGTGAACTTAGAAATCACTCAGTTTATAAAGGAAGATAGAGATTTATTACTGATCTACATATTTCTAATTGTTGTGAGATATTTGAGATGAGAAAAAATAACACCAATTGAATCTTAGAGTCTTTGCTTGGTCCTGGAGATTTCTGCCCTACATACCTGCCTATCCAAATTCTATAGTTCTCAGTAAGACCGACACTCAGGGATACATCTAATGGTCTTTCCTTTAGTAGATACTGACTCTAGCTAGTCTTTCAGAACATGCTTTATCTCCCTTTCTCCTATCAAGAGAACCCGATGTTTAGAAGTGTTCCTACCCACCTGAAGTAAAAACTACATTTCCAATCTACCCTTGCAGCTAGTCATGGATGTGGAAAGAACAGCAGAATGGAAAACGACTGAAACTCCTCAAAGAAGTGTTTTAAATAGTACAGCATGCCCATGCTCTGTTCTTCCTTCCTCCTGAAGGTTGGATTGAGAACATGATAACTGGAGGTTAAAGAACCATTTAGGACCATGAACAGGAAGTGCAAGATGACAGACCAATAGAGTAAGAGAAAATTTAGCAAATGTTTTTTTGTAACAAGGCAAAGAATAAATATTTTTGGTTTTGCAAGCTAGACTGTCTTGATGTCAACTATTCAACTCTGCCATGTAATGCCTAAACCACAATAGAGGGTAAATAAATGAATGGGAATGGCTAGATGCTAATAAAATTTAATTTCAGATATAGGCAGATGTGGACAATAGTTTGTTGACCTCTGATATAATAAGACTGGATTGCTAAACAAAGCAGAATGTCATATAATCCCCAACCTGCCTCTTTATTTTTATGAAGGAAAAAATAAATTTCTGTACTTAAACATTTTTTAAAAGTTTTCTACTATACGTGAACAAAGAGAATCATAACTGGAAATGTAAAATGAATCAATCACTGTAGAAAACAGTTAGGGATTCCTCAAAGTGTAAAACATAGAATGGTC
>JAJEJO010051882.1:0-63706 GCA_020662805.1 Glaucomys volans
TGTTGAACATTTTTTCATGAATCTGTTGATTGCTTGTAGATCTTCTTCTGTAAAGTGTCTATTCATTTCCTTGGCCCATTTATTGATTGGATTATTAGTATTCTTGGTGTAAGATTTTTGAGTACTTTGTAGATTCTGGAGATTAGTGCTCTATCTGAAGTGTGTATGGCAAATATTTTCTCCCACTCTGTAGGATCTCGCTTCACATTGCTGATTGTTTCCTTTGCTGAGAAAAAGCTTTTTAGTTTGACTCTATCCCAATCATTGATACCTGCTTTGATTTCTTGTGCCTTGGGAGTCATGTTAAGGAAATCTGGTCCTAGGCCAACATGATGAAGATTTGGACCTATTTTCTCTTCTATTAATGTGCAGGGTCTCTGGTCTAATTCCTAGGTCCTTAATCCATTTTGTGTTGAGTTTTGTACAGGGTGAGAGATATGGGTTTAGTTTCATTTTGCTGCATACGGATTTCCAGTTTTCCCAGCACCATTTGTTGAAGAGGCTGTCTTTTCTCCATTGTATGTTTTTGGCTCCTTTGTCAAGTATGAGATACCTGTATTTATTTGGGTTTGTCTTTGTGTCCTCTATTCTGTACCATTGATCTACCTGTCCATTTTGGTTCCAATACCATGCTGTTTTAGTTACTATTGCTCTGTAGTATAGTTGAAGGTCTGGTATTGTGATACCCCCTGCTTTGCTCTTCTTGTTAAGAATTGTTTTAGCTATTCTGGGTCTCTTATTCCTCCAAATGAATTTCATGATTGCTTGCTCTAATTCTATGAGGTCCATCATTGGGATTTTAATTGGAATTGCATTGAATTTGCATTTTTTTCATAAGTGGTGCATCCTCTGAGACAGAAATTAGGAAAACTATACCATTTACAATAGCCTCTAAAAAAATAAAATACTTGGGAATCAATCTAACAAAAGAGGTGAAAGACCACTACAATGAGAGCTACAGAACACTAAAGAAAGAAATTAAAGAAAGTCTGAGAAGATGGAATTATCTCCCATGTTCTTGGATAGGCAGAATTAATATCATCAAAATGGACATACTACCAAAAGCCCTATACAAATTCAATGCAGTTCCAATTAAAATCTTTATTTTTCATTCTCTCTAGTTTCCTTTTGTTTACCTGTTTCCTCAGAGTCTCTTTCTCCCTTTTCTCATGCTAACAACCAACTTCCTTTGACTATATTTTCCCTCTTCCTATGATCTAGAACTTCTTTACACTCTTTTCTTATACCATTAAGAGTTACATCCTACACCCCTCCCCATCCTCTTTGTCCTCAATTAGAAACTACAGACCTCATTGCAAATCTATTTGTTATACTGTACATAATAATTGAACTTATCCTCTCTGTTTATTATGACAATATTGTTAATGTCTTCACAGGGGCTATTTGGTTTATGGCTGCATATTTTCTGTACTGGATGTTGCTAATATTGATCTCCCCCTTAAATAAGAAGTTTTGGAAATGTGCAGGGTCACTATGACCCTATAGGAGGGAAGTTGCAATACCCCAGATCCTGCATTGCTAAAGGGGAAGATACATGAACAACATGAAAAAACAGGGAAGAAAGTGTTCCAAACAAACCAAGATTCTACACTAATAGAATCCAATGACATCATGGCAGAAGAATTGCCAGAAAAGGAGTTCAGAATATACATGATTAAAATGATTCACAAAGCAAAGGATGAAATAAGAGAGCAAATGTAGGCAATGATTGATCATTCCAATAAGCAGTTGAAAGAACAATTGCAGGAAGCAAAAGATAACTTCAACAAAGAGACAGAGATTCTGAGAAAGAACCAAACTGAAATACTTGAAATGAAGGAAACAATAAATCAAATAAAAAAACTCAATATAAAGCATCACCAATAGACTAGATCACTTGGAAGACAGAACCTCAGACAATGAAGACAAAATATTTAATCTTGAAAATAAAGTTGACCAAACAGAGAAGATGGTAAGAAATCATGAAGGGAACCTACAATAATTATGGGATATCATGAAAAGATCAAATTTAAGAATTATTAGGATTGAGGAAGGCACAGAGATACAAATCAATGGAATGAAAAATCTATTAAATGAAGTAATATTAGAAAATTTCCCAAACCTGAAGAATGAAATGGAAAGTCAACTACAAGAGGCTGGCTGAACACCAAATGCACAAAATTACAACAGATCTACACCAAGGCACATTATAATAAAAATGCCTAACATGCAAAATAAAGATGGGATTTTAGTAGCTGTGAGAGAAAAGAATTAGATTACATACAGGGGGAAACTAATACAGATATCAGAAGATTTCTCAGCCCAAACCCTAAAAGCTAGAAGGGCCTGGAATGATATATTTTAAGCTCTGAAAGAACATGGTTGCCAACCAAGAATCTTATATCCAACAAAACTAACCTTCAGATATGAAAATGAAATAAAATCCTTCCATGACAAACAAAAGTTAAAGGAATTTACACATAGTAAACCTGCACTACAGAACATTTTCAGCATTCTTCCATGAGGAAGAAATGAGAAAACAATGCAAGTCAGCAAAGGGAGGAACTACCCTAATGGAAAATCCAATAAAAGGAGAAACCAAGTCAAGTTAAAAACCAAAACTAAGTCAAAATGACTGGGAATACAAATCATATCTCAGTAATAACCCTGAATGTTAATGGCCTAAACTCACCAATCAAAAGACAAAGACAGCAGACTGGATTAAAAAGAAAGACCCAACAACATGCTGACTTCAAGAGACTTATAGAAAAGGACATCCACAGACTAAAGGCGAAAAGATGGGAAAAAAGCCTACCATGCATGCGGCCTTAGTAAAAAAGCAGGGGTTACCATCCTTATATCAGATAAAGTGGACTTCAAGCCAAAGTTAATCAGAAGGGTAGAGTATGTTAGTTAACTTTGAATTTTTGCCAATAGCGAGAAAATGATCTTTTATTCTCAGTTGTAATTTACATTTCTCTTCTTCAATGAGTAAAGTTAACTCCATTGTTGCTTATTAATAACGAATTTTATTTTCTTTTCCTGTGTTTCAAAAAGAGGTATGAATTGAGCAGCTATGAACATTGTTGTGGCTGTGGAACCAACCTAGATGCCCTTCAATAGATGAATGGATAAGGAAACAGTGGTATATATACACAATGAGATATTACTCAGCCATAAAGAAGAATACAATTATGGTATTTGCAGGTAAATGGATGATGTTGGAGACTGTTATGCTAAGTGAGATCAGCCAATCCCCAAAATCCAAAGGCCAAATTGTCTCTCTGATAAATGAATGATGATGCCTAATACGGGGGGAAGGGTGGCAAGAATGGAGGAAGGATAGATAGCATAGAGGGAAGGGAGGGGTGGGGTTGAGGTTGGGGGGTAAGAATAATAAAGTATGTGTGACAGACATCATTGCCCTGTGTGCATGTATGTATGCACAGATGGTGTGACTCTACTTTGTGTACAAACAAGGAAACAATAGCTGTACTCCATTTGTGTTCAATGAATCAAAATTAAATAAATTTTAAAAAGGGTTATGATTTTGTCATTTACATGTTAGGAAGGATAGCTCTTTGTGATATGAGCTGTAAATATCTCCCTTAGTTGTCTTATTTTAAAAGTTTGATTATGATGCTTCTTTCCATAAAAATTGATTTTTATTTAAAACATTTTTTAAGAAGAAGGGTCTTTGGGGAGGTTAATTTGTCCTAAAGGATGCCATAATCGTGAAAATTAAAATTATCATTTGTCACTACTCATAGAACTGCATGACAAGTAGTTCAATACATAATGATAAATAAATATTGGATTTTAGCTTATCTTGTGTGCCAGGTACACTGCTAGGTAATGTCACAAAGGTCACAGAAAGAAGCCCAGGGACAGGAGCCTGCTTCCCAGGTCAGCCTCTCACTCTTGCTTCCCTCCCCTCTCATCTCAGCCTTGTGTCCACACGTATTTATATGTCTTTGCACAAGGGAAAGAAGGTCCTCCGTAGTCATAAAGTGAAAAACAGACAGGAGGACCACTCTCAGGCATGTAAGAATTACACAGGAGACCTTGAAAGTATATGCTAGGTCTGTACTTTTGAATATGGGGGTGAGCACGTGTAGTTCCTGAGTTCAATTTTTATTTAATACACAAGAAATAAAGCAATCACTTCTGAGAATGGAGTAGATCTACGATGTGTTTAGATAGAGTAAGGTGACTGCCCATTCCAAGTCCATGTCAGGGACTTGGTTAGAAAACAGAGTCCTCAGTGGAGGTCATCATCAATTCTGATTCTGAATATGAAGGATTGAGAAGGAAGGGAAGTGCCTCACTCTGCTTCTCAGAAGCTGTCCCCATTCTGGTTCCCAGCATGGAGCACTGGGAGGAGGTGAGGGCCAGAGATATAGAGACTCTTGGACAGAAACATAGCTGGTTGTTCACTTTCTCACTGCACAAACTTCTGTTAAAGTAATTAAGCCCCATTTAAGACTGGAAAAACTTGTGAGTCCAACAAATGCAGAGGGAAAGTCGTCCTTCAGGGACTGAGGTTCTTCAGGGCTTTGCTTCTTCCTGACAGGTGTCAACTGTGACAACTGGAGTGGTGGCTCATGGTAGGCAAGAGCTCCACACACCCAGAGGGTACAAATAGGACCTGGGAAGCTGCCCCTTGGCAGAAGGACCAAGCAGAGCTTGTCTGCAGCCACCAAGGTAAGTGGGCCTGACAGATGTGATTTCCTCACAGGCACATGCGACATCTCCTAAGAAGCAGAGCTCTTATTCTTTCAGTGAGCACAAAAGAGCTGATGAGAGGGTTGTTCTCCTTATAACCTTGACTCTTATGATACTTAATAGTATGAACCTGGGCCAGGATGATGAAGTGGTCCATTGATGGCAGATGTCCCTCCAGTTATGCTGAAACATCTTCTTTCCAGTGTATAGGATTCAGATTCATTGAAGGGCTCCTGGGTGTGTCTCAAAATGATAAAGATAAAAATGCTGTCACCTCTAGGAAGAGCTCAGTGTTTGTCCCTCTGCATTATGATTCCATCAGCATTCTTGGCTTGCATATTACTTCTGTCCCTGGTTGTTAGTAGCTTGCTATGTTTCTGCCATGCCATTTTCTGTTTTCTCCTGAATGGTTGTCTGGCCCCTTTCTCAATCTGTCTCAAAGTGATGAGACACAGATTGCTCCAGTTGAAGGAAGGCCCTCTGTGTCTCCCAGTGGCCCTGCATTTGGGTGTCTTACTTCTCTTGTGGACAATGGTGTATGCCTGCTCTTTCCAATTGTTACCCCAACAACACAGATTTTAAATAACTTAGTAACATTGTTATGTCATACTCTAATATTTTGGAATTCATAGTCTTCACTTGGAGACCAGGAGGGTACTCCTGATCTTAGTTCCACAGCTCTCCTATGACAGCCTCCTTCTAACATCTAGCAGAGAGAAAAAGATCACGTGCAAAATCCCTAAAAAGTCCCGACTTCTGGGCTCAAAATGAAAGAATGTGAATCCTGGCAGTGAGACCATAGGTGATATTTATAGGTGTCCTCATGTAGGACTGGTGATGGCATGAAACGTGTCAAGGTATTCAGATGAATAAGAGGAAGATTGGAACTGCTGGCAGATGTTAGCCAGGGTTTTCCTGGGCTTTGTTTTCCTAAGTAGTGTCATTCTGTCTCCCTCCAAAAAGTTGGAACTGAGTTGAGAAAGCTTAAGCACATTTTCAATCATCATCAAACTTTATTAAAAAGAGAAGCACAAGATTAAGGTCATTGCTCCTGTAATGGGGAGGTGGATACAAAGCAGAACTGGAAGCTGGTTAGAACACGTCACAAGGTCTAGCAGAGAATGCAGCCTGTCCCTAGGCCCTCTGGCTGTCACCTAGGCCTTCAGGTGAGCTGAAGCCCTGGGAAAAGCTGCGGCCTCTGCCCTGTGGAACCCAGAAGTTCTTGGCGACTGCCCAGTCACTGGCCTGGCCTGAGGGAGGGTGAGCCCCTTCCCTGGCTGGATGACCTGGGGGTAGAGATCTGTCTACCTTGGACTCCAGGGGCTGCGGTTCCCAGCCAGTCCTGACCATCTAGCCAAAGCAGTTGCCCAGCCTGTGGCACCTTCAGGTAGTGAGAAGAAGGGTGGCTGCCCATCGCCCAGAGGCTGGCATTGGTGTCAAGGCCCTGAAGGTGTGTGGCCACCTATGGCTCAGACTTGCCTTGGAAAGTCCAGCCTTGGACCAGGGTCCCCATGACTGCTGCACAGCACCTCCAGACCACCCCTATCAGACCACAGATGCAGGCCGACTGTCAGAGAAGGTGGTCAAGCCCGCTGCAGTACCATGACAGGCAGAGCAAGGCAGGGGTCATTCTTCAGGGGATCAGGCGCACCTGCCTGACAGTGGGAGGACACTCCTGGGAGGCCCACCAGCCTTAGAGAGGCCAATGTGCAGTGCCAATGAGCTGTGCTCCACTTGCCCTGACCTCTTAGGACTCTGCTACATCTGGATGCTCTCAGTGCGAAGAGGGTGCCCAGGGCTGATATGGTCAGAAAGTACCTCCTGTGAAGGGCCACGTGCTTTACAAGGTTGGAACCATCTCCTGCAAGTGACTGAGGAATGGGCTGATGGACCTTCTGTAGGAGGCAGGTCCATGTGTGCTGAGTGGGTGGAGACGTGGAGACCGATGCAGAGGAAGCAGGTCCTGTGCTGACAGGGTTCATGTAAGAGACAGTTTCCTACTATGACCATTGTTTGTGTGTGCATTTTATTCCTCATTACTATATCCATAGTTGAAAATGCTAAGGACATTTTGGAACTATCTTGGCTTTCTAGATGCTCTAAAGTGCCTGATGTATGTTAAAAGTAGAGGAGGTGAGATACAACACATTTTGTAAAATTTTGTTAAATTCTTACAAAATTTATTTGCGGTGACAATAGCAAAACCCCCTTTGAATACTACCAAGTTGGTGCTGGTCTTCGGGTGGGCTCACCATGAGCTAAGAGTTGTACCTATGTCTATGGATTTTGATTTACTTTGCTGTGTACATAGTGTGTGTAAAGGACAAAGGAGTCCTGATCTACATCTAGTCTTTCTAGGTGTTAAAGAGGTTGCCAGGGTATGACAAAAGTAGAATTAGTACACAAATTTTCTGTTTTGGGTTTAAATTCCTAGGAAGGATCGTCTTCCAAACATATGAGCATCATAGCCCACTGGGTCAGTGAAGGACCAGAAGCTCATATGTTGAAGACATTTTCAAATTAGCACTATTGCCACATGTGTGCAACTTATTCAAGATTGTCATGCACATAGTGCACAGATTGAGTCCTTACCTCAAACATTTAGTCTGACTATATTTTTAGAAGTGCCCAATGTATGTTAAATACAGAGGTAGTAAAATATCACATTGTAAATATCTTTTGCTAGAATTCATATGAAATAGTCTTTTGGGAACAGAACTGTTAAACCATCTCTGTGAGCAGTAGAGTACTGCCTACTTGTTCAGGGATGAGGAGGAGGTGGGAGGGATGCAGTTGAAAAGGTAGCATGTAGTGTGTTCACACTTGGACATTTTCAGACATCAGTTTGCTATATGTTTTGTGCATTTTGTTTTTCTGTATATAGGGCATATAATGGACAAATTAGTCCCAGTTTTGCACATCTAGTATCTAGGTGTTAAAGAGGTTGCCAATGTATGATCAAGTAGTTAGTAAAATTAGCACATTTTATACATTTTGGGTTGAAATTCATAGGAGAGTTTTCCTCTGCGAATGACTCTTTTATGTGAGGTTATTCAACCATCTCTACGTGTTACACATGCCTGTACTCATCCACTGGACTGAAAGTAGAGAAGGAAGTGAGGAGGGAGAGAGTCAAGGATAAAATGGTCTTATTAGATGAAGCCTCAGATTATAACCATTGCCACAGTGTAGTTTATTTACCAGGGCTGTGTGCACAGTGGATGGGTTCTTGTGTGGAATACCTAGTCCTTGTTTATATGTAGAAGTGCTTGATATATTTAAAAGTAGAAGTAGCAGAATTAAAACTTTTTGGAAATAGCTTTTATAAAGTGAAGGGAGAACTTGAATTTGAAATTGTTAAACCACCTCTGAACAGAACACTGTATTTATTCATTGGGTTGATGGAGGTGGGAGGGAAGAAGTAGCAAAAGACATTTAGTTAGAGCATGCTAGAAAAATTCAGCCTACCCTCTGCCCTGTGGGGTGCATTTAATTTAACATTGCTGCACTGTATGCATTTTATATATACTGCACAAAGGAGTCCTAATTTCACAATATCTAGTTTCTAGATATTAAACAGGTTGCCAATATATGACAAATGTAGAGTTAGTGAGCTAACACATTTTGTACACTTTGTCTTAAAATTCATGGAAAGGCAGCTTTCTGAAAAGGACAGTTTGAAGTGAAATTATAACATCCTATCATGTGACACTCAGATATGCACATGTGATATAGGAGAAAGAAGTGGAAAAATGAAGAATTCTATGCCAGAGTGATCCTACCTAGAAGGCACCTTCAGATGTGACCACTGTTACCTGTGTGCAGATTGTTCAGCACTACTGTGTACATGGTGGACAAACCTAAGTTCTTATTGAAACATCTAGTCTTCCCAGATGTTTAGAAGTGCACAAAGTATGATAGAAGTAGAGGAAGTAACTAAACATTTAATAGATATCTTTTTGTTAAAAATTCATAATGAGAAACTGTCCCTTGGAAATGGAATGATCAAAACACTTCTCTGAGCAGTACACATGGTATTTGTGCTGGTTCAGGGAGGAAGAAGGAAAGGAAATTGCAAAGGGCTTCATACCAATGTGTTTTCTGTGAGGCAAGATTGACCATGGTCTCTTATGTCTGTAGTTTTGTTTTACTATGCTATGTACATAGTGTATCTAAAGGACAAATGAGTCCCGATTGACATCTAGTCTAGCTAGATGTTGAAGAGGTTGCCAGTGTGTGACAACAGTGGAGTTAGTAAACTAGCACCTTGAGAACACTGTGTGTTAAATTCATAGGAAAGACTGTTCTCAGAACCCTAAGGAAGTGAAACTGTCAGTCATCTCTCAGCATTACAGATGCATGCATCTGACCCCTGGGTTGGTAAGAGACTAGAAGTGTAGGGCTCTAGGCCACCATGTTCCTATTTGGAGGACACTTTCAAATTGTAGCCCTTATAAATGCTTATTTTGCTTCAGATTGTAGCCTTTATTCAGTTAGTGTTGCAGTCTGTTTAGGGCTACTGTGTGTATAGTTGGAAACTTAAATCCTTATTGAAATGTCCAGTGTTTCTATATGTTTAAAAATGCACAATGCATTGTCAAGGTAAGGGACTAAACAATGCCCTTGAAGGATTTTTCATTACTACACAGGAATGGATGCCTAAATTCCATTTAGGAGAATGGACTTGTTGAAGTTGTTGTCTTGGAGGGCACATGGAAGATTCACTGGTGGGAGGGTGGGAAGGAGAAAGTATGCATAGAGAAGCACTCTGTGCCCCTTAGACTAGCTCAGATTGTCTAGCCAGTGTTATGTGTGCATTTTAGTTAATATTGCTGAGTATTAAAGGATAAGTCTAAAGCCCAAAGTTTATTAAAAGTAGCAAAATAATCCCCATATAAATATCCTTTTGTTAGTTTTTAGGAAGAACTGTCTTCTGGGAATGACCCTTGTTATTGTTAATCCACCTCTTGGAACTAGTGCTGGTCCTGAACTTAGTCACTGGAGTGGTGAGGAGGGGGAAGGGGAAGGGTCAGGGGATGTGCTCTATGCCAGTATCTCCATATCTGGATGACAGGTTTAGATCATAACTGTAGATCTATGTGTGCATTTTGGGAAAGTACATGAACTTATTTTGTACAAAGTTCATACTTTATTTCACAACATCTAAGCTGTCCAGATGTCATGAGGTGACAGTGAATCAAAAAATGTAGAGCTAGTGAATCAGCCAATTTGTAAATATCTTTGTTATAATTGATAGAAAGATGCATCGTGGCCATGGAATTGCTTTATCTCTGGGCAGGGTGCATCAGTACTGTTCATCAGGCTGCAGCAGAGGACACAGTGATGCTCAAAGGAAGAGGAGAGAGCAAGTCTCAAGGATTGATGTTTCCATGTGAATCATGGTGTGAGTTCTCCTGGCTGCCCCACAGGAATGCTTAAACTCCCTGGGAACATGCATTCTTCCTGATATTTTACTGGTAGAAATCTGGTGATGAAACAAGCTTGGCTTATTCTGCTGCTTTGTCTCATTTTAAACTGAGCATTAAGGGAGTGCATTATGTTAGCTGTAATTCTGCCAATATGTCTGTCTACAGGCCAGTTGCCATTTACAGCTTCAGTGATTTTATTTTGCCTAAGAAAGGATAACAGATCAGGTTGGTAGAGTGTATACTTGGTTATCAAAAATACTCATGTAGCTTTGGGAGTTTGAACTGTGAATATTCATGATGAGAAGAATGGAAAAGAATGGTGCACACTACGATCTCAATCACACAAAATGGGTTGCTGTGTCTCTATATGGGCGAAATGGACGACATATCCAACTAAGCTGCTTATGACTGCAGGAGTTTGTTCCTTGCCTGTGTTTTTATTTTTCCTGTAATGTACACATTAACTTTACAAAAATAAATGTTATTTTAATAAAGCAACACATCATATGCACATGACCAGCTCTGATACCTTATATGTTCACAGTTCTGCTTTCTCCACTGAAGGAGAAGTAGTCAGGTGAGCTCTTTATCAGTTTTGGCTTTGAAAGCTTCCACCATATTCAGCAACTGAAGATGGCCTAAAATTCCCCAAATGTGTTCATGGGGATAAACTTCCTTATTCAAAAAACTCAGAAGATCCTACATGAAATCAGTTCAGCAATGTTAATATCCAGACCATTCATAATTAATTTGTTAAATATAAAAAACAAAAAAAAATTGTGAAGAAGCTAGAACACATTGCCTAAAAGTCCACAATGTCTCCTAAATAGTAGTGGATTTCACATAGGGAATCCTGAACCTGAGGAAACACTCCCTGACCACAGGACCCTCCACATCCTTCCTCTGACTGGTGCTGACAGTAACCATTCTTATCTCTAGCAAGGATTGTCCAGTCCTACCCAGTATCCACTCATCCCTGCAATGAATACTGATGCCTTGTCCCCTTGCCCATCTATGTGAATTCACATGAATGGGCTAAGAATCATATAATAAAGAGTCTGAAATTCTCGAGCATTTAAAGATATGAAATCCTTTAATAAGGACAAAAATGAATGTAAAGACATAAAACAATCTGTCCAATAGAAGAGGGAAAACAGAACACTTTGAGCAGCCTTCATCTCAGGGGGAGTTTTGTACAGAAGGATGGAGGTCTGAAGGTAGAGAACATGCTGGTGGTGCTTTTGGAGGAGACAGACCATGTGGCCACTGGCCCAGCCCAAAGCACCCTGGAACACAGCATCTCAAGGACAATGAGAAGAATAAAAATCCATTGGATTATCCAATTTTCTGCTTGAAAGTAGTTGTCTTTGTCACTTTTACTAAGTTCTGATGTGTTCATGTTGCTGCTATGTTTGATGTAAAACGGTAAGTTCATGCTTATCAAGGAACTGAGTATCCAGAAGAAGAGCAGCAAGGGAAGGATGTGCCATGCAGACCTGGGCTGCAGCCTCCCCCACCTGGAGGCTCTGGGACTGATGGTGATGGCCTGGACCACTGTGAGGAGACTGGTGGTGCTGATGGACAGGCCCCAGGCCACCCTCTGCAGGTAAACCACAACCTTACAGCCTACATCACCAATGTGGTTTTATATACCAAAGCTGGCTATTGTCCTTGGTGTTCCCTTGGTAAAAGGCATTATGATATTTGTAAAAGCCAAGTGGATGAGAATAAGGTGTATTGGTTTCCTCTCAATACCTCTAAGTAAGTAAATATAGTTCACAAGGAAAAGGTGTTCCCAGCAATGCCAAGTCCTTTTAGGAACAAGAAGGTTGTTCCCTTGACCAGGCTTGGATCCATTTCTTACTGCATAGGCAGAAGCATTTGAATGCTGCACACACCATTTAGGGAAAAAGCATCATAAATGATTGCCTTTATCTTCAGAAAACATTTCATACCCCCCATTTTCTAGAGGGTAAGGATAGTCATTATATACATAATGGTGGTAATTTCATCTAAAGAACTGTTCTATTACTTCTTTGTGTCACTTGTTTTAGTCAGCTTTTTCTCTGCTGGAGCCAAAGGCCTGCCAAAAACAGTTTTAGAGGAGGAGAGGTGTTTGGGGGCTCATGTGTCAGGGCTCTCAGTCTTCAGATGGCCAACTCCACCCTCAGGGTCCAAGGGGTGACAGAACACCATGGCAGACCAGTGTGGTGCAGGAAAGCAGCTGAGGACATTGCACAGGAAGCATGAGAGAGAGAGCTCCCCTCAACAAGACCAAGGCAACCCCCCACCACCACTGCAGTCACAGATGCATGCCTACAGTCTCCACCCAGTGACTCCTGATCAGGCATTCATGCACTGATTAGCTCAAGGCTCTCACAGCCCTGTCACTTCAGCTCTGATCTTTCTTGCATCACCTCACACATGTGCTTTGGTGGGTCACATCACATCCAAACCACAAGAGCACTCTGTATGTCTTTTTAAATGATAAAAATTTTTGTAAAAACATGCCATCTTGAGGACTAGTATTCAAAGTTCTAAGTTTTTAGCCCAGTTTTTGTTCAAGACCACACAAGCACAGCCAATCTGTTTTCAAACCCCTGACACCACAGCTGTGCTCCACCTCAGAAGGCTGCCTGTAACCCACAGCTGCCAAACTTGGATTTCTAACATGTTTCCTTTTCATTGTCTGCTCTCATCATCCAGTTCTAAAATCCTGGGTTCATGCTTGTCCCAGCCCACCCCACACCCCCACATACACAGTCTAAACCTAAACCTAACCCTAACCCTAACCCTAACCCTAACCCTAGCCCTAACCCACGTACACAATCTTGGGAAATCTAGTCCCTCAGCATTGTTAAGGTCTTTAACCCATCACCCCATTCACAGTGCCTCCTTTTCTGTTCAGCACTCCTTTTTGTTTCACTTTTTTTGTGAGAACAAGGCTTTCCAGGTTTGCCTTTTGCCTATCTTTGATGCCTGAGCCTGAATGTCTCTGATCTCTAAGTCCCAACTATCTTTGATGTCCCTGCTTACAATTCTGCAGTGATCTTTGTGGTCCTCGATGTCAAGCCCATCTGCACAACCTTTCCAGATAGGATACTGGCATTTGTAGCACTGCTTGTGAGCGTCCCCCTGGAGGGGGTAAAGTGACGGAGCTAGCGACTCTGGGAGAACAGATTCAAAGATGCAGTCTCAAATTTATTAAGCACTTTTATATAAGAGGGGAGTATGAAAACAAAGAAAATGCTTGTGACATGATAGTCTGTAAGGATGGTCCAATTAGAAGTCGCACAGTTTCACACAGGGAGGGGGGTGAGAGAAGGATGAGCAAAACTCTCCTAAGGAAATGGCCGTTGGTGGGTCTAGTCACTTGAGAGCGTGCCCCCAAGATGAATAATACTGAGTGTGCTCTAGAATTGTACTATTCCTCAGCCTAGGGAACATATACTTCAGTGACTTCTTCCTACATCCTCACAGATGTTAGCTCTGAATCAGACAAAGACATCCAGCATGCACTGTCTTTTCTCACAAAATCAGATCAGCAGCAGATGTAGCCATGCCTGGTGCCCCAGAGGAGCCAGTTCTAGATCAGTTCTAGATGTTTGGATGCTTATCAAGCTCCATTAGAAGAAAGGGGGATATTTAAGTTTTTGAGTGCTGTGATAGGTAAGGCCATTCATGGGTTAGGCCCCCTGTAATGGACACAGGTAGCACAGCAGGTCAGGGGATCACTGTGTCGAAATAACTCACTCACACAGAGTCACCATGGCACTTGCCAGCTGCTGCAGAACCTCATGGGACACTGACTTTTGTCATATTTACAGCCTGCTCTACCTGTGTGGTTCCCTGAAAGCCTGGTTAACAACTGGGCTGCTTTGGTCTTTACCAGTCCAAGCTGATTTTCAGACTTCAGGCAAAGGTGAACTATTTCTCCATACACAGGTGTCCTCAATTCCATTTCTCACATTGGAATTTCTTTCAAACTGTGGGCAACCTCTCTAGAATAAAGCAAGACAGAATGTTTCATCCAACACTTGAGAATTGCCTGCATTGTTGATACTGGCAAAACCTTTCTGCAAGTCTTCCCCCTCTTCTTCCTACAAAATGTTGGAGGATTGCTTAGGTCCCTTATCCTAAAGGTCTCTGACAACATAAAGTGCACAAACAAGCCAGGCAGGGTGGTACATGCTTGTATCCGTAGTGGTTTGGAAGGCTGAGACAGGAGGGTCACAAATTCAAGGCCAGCCTCAGCATCTAAGCAAGGCCCTAAGCAACTTGGCAAGACTCTGTCTCAAAATAAAAAATAAATATGGTTGGAGATGTAACATATTGTTTAAAAGCCCCTGGGTTCAATTTATGTTACCCTCCCGAAAAAATAAAGAAAAAGAAAGAAAGAAAATGCATACGCAGGCTTCTGCCCAGGTTTGTACCAGGAAGCCTCACAATTCCAGGATTTCAGTTACTCCTTTAAACCCCTGCCCTGTTGTACCAATGCCCCTTTGAAAGCAGCCTTAAGTACAGTCTTAACAGCCCAGCACATGATGAAATGTTCTACAAGACTTAAAGCCAACACAGCAGCACTAACTACTGAGTGTGAATTTAGAAAATCAATTATTTAGTTACACATACTGACGTTGTTAGCAATTAACTAACATGTGAAAAACGACTGCACTCAATATATCCTAATATCCTGGCAGATTTATCAGAACCTGTCCTGTGTATTTTTCTTTAGTGTCTAGGTTTTCTCACATTTATAACATCTATATTCCTTTCCCTAAACTCCCAAACTTACTTATATTAAGGAGCAGATTCAGAGACATCTGATACATGAAGTTTGTTTCTTTCTGGCCAAAGTGAAGAATATTAGAATACCTGTCCTCTTGCCCAGGTTGCTTTGGGGAATAGTAAACTATTTTAAATGTCAGGCTTTGCATTAAGACAGCAGTAAGTTCCATCAAGTCCTCACAGTCAATAGCTCAGGCAGATGAGAGCATCCATTAGGCACTGTTCTTAAAATGAATAGTGAATTATTGACCTTTGCTGCATAATGAGAGGATAAAACTAAAGTGAGATATTTCATGTTACAATAACTCCCAGCCTGGGAGATTCATAGTAGGTACTCTTTAGAAATCAACCATAATGTTTCATCGTAGTAGTTTTTAATAGTTACCCCATCAAACAGACATGTAGGTAGTGGAACTGACTTCCAAGTGTGGCATAATATGATATGTCAAAATAGAGACAACTCAAGGACAGACACAGAAAGAAAACTTCTGAATTAATCAGAAACCCTTAGGGAATTGTTAACATGAAGAAAGACATCAGTTCTCCAAACTGGAAATAGAGAAATGCATCAAAAATGAAATGTCAGATTTTATTAAAGCTAATGGAGTCATAACTCAGGAGAAAGTGATGGCTAAAAATGACAAATTTTTCATAGACACTTGAAAATATCTATTGCATTCTGAGTAGTTAAAGAAAGTAAGATGTGTACTTCTGCAAATATGACCAGAGCGCTCTCATGGTATCAGATCCTGAACACAGGAACAGAGACCCCTAATAATTTTTGGAGGGACATCTGTTGTGAATGGAGCCTGTGTCCTCCTGTGTTCAGGTACTTGACAGAACACCACAAGAGGTAGAAAGGCTGAGACCCTCTCAGCAACCCCAATGCTCAGTCACAGAGAGCAAGATCTGTGCTGCTGAGGAAATGTCACCTGGCACCATGAGGCACTCAGAAGCCTCAGGCCCCCTCAACTTGGTGTGCTGCAGACAAGCTCTGCTTGGTCCTTCTGACAAGGGGCAGCTTCCTGGGTCCTAATTGAACCCCCTGGGTGTGTGGAGCTCTTGCCTACCATGAACCACCACCAGGACTCCAGCTGTCACAGTTGACACCTGTCATGGAGAATCAAAGCCCTGCTGAACCTCAGACCCTGAAGGATGACTTTCCCTCTCCCTCCATAATTACTGCATTGGTTGGGCTCAGAGGTTATTCCAGGCTTAATTGGTGTTTAATTATTTTAATAGAAGTTTGTGCAGTGAGAAAGTGAACAGCCAGTCACTTTTCTGTACCTCAGCACCCATGTCTTGGCCTTCCTTCCCCTTCCCAAAAGTACGCAGCTCAATGAGAATGGGGCCAGCTTCTGAGACACAGGGAGTCACCTGCCTTCTCCAGGCACAGGGATGTGGCATGGGTTATGTCACTGGGGATGCTGCTTTCAGAGAAAGCCTCAACCAGTCATCTGGGCGGGATGGGAGTAACTGTTCTCCACGTATGCACACTGGCAGTTCCAGAGCATTGCCTGAAGGGATTTCTTTATTACTCACATATTAAACAAAAAGTTGTACCCAATGGCTAGATGCAGCCATGTTATCCCTCTAAGAAAAACCAAACCTGCCATCATGGAAATGCAAATCAAAAGCACACGGAAATTTTTTTTCTCATTCCAGTTAGATCATCATTCTTCAAGAATACAAATAGTATGATATTCTCTCAAAGATGTGACAAAAATATGCACATTCAGACATTTTTGGAGGGCCTAAAAATTAGTAAAGCCAAGCTGATAAGCAGTATGGGAATTCCTTATAAATCTAACATTGAAACCACATAAGATCCAGCTACCCTACCACAGTATTTTTTTAAAAAATTAAATTAGTGAAAGATTGTAATGGAACTGCATCAGCATGTATAGCAGTCCAACTCCCATTAGCCAAGTTACAGAACAAGCTCAGGTGATCACCAAGAGATGAAATGATCAAGAGACTGTTGTGTAGGAACACAGTTGAGTTCTACTCAGCCATGAATAAGAGTGAAAGCATTGCATTGTCTGGGAGATGGATGGAACTACAGAGCATCAGTCTATGAGAAGTAAGCCAGATTTAGGAAGTCAGGGGTTGAGAAAACTTCTATAACTAACAAATGAATTCAGAGAAGTATCAGGACACAAAATCAACACTCATAAATCTAATGCAATTCTATTCATAAGTGATGAATCCACTGAAAGAGAAATTGGGAAAACTAACCCATTCACAATAGTGTCAAATAAAATAAAACACTTGGGAATCAATTTAACGAAAGAGGTGAAAGACTTCTACAATGGAAAGTACAGAACACTAAAGAAAGAGATTAAAGCAAACTTTAGAAGATGTAAGGATCTCCCAAGTTCTTGGATAGACAGAATTAATACTTTCAAAATGGCAATACTACCAAAAGGGCTATACACATTCAATGCAATTCCATTTAAAATCCTAATGGTGTATCTCATACAGGTAGAGAAAGTCATAATGAATTTCATTTGGAAGAATAAGAGACCCAGAGTAGACAAAGCAATCCTTATCAGGAAGAGTGAAGCAAGAGGCATCACAATACCACACCTTGAATTATACTACACAGACATAGTAATAAAAACAGCATGGTTTTGTAACCAAACTAAACAGGTAGGTCAATGTACAGAATAGAATACACAGAGACAAACCCATATAAATACCATTATCTCATAGTAGACAAAGGTGCCAAAAACATTCACTGGAGAAAAGATAGCCTCTTCAAGAAATGCTGCTGGGAGAGTTAGGTCAAATGGTGACTCCATTCCAAGTTTTCTACGGAATCTCCACACTGCTTTCCAGAGTGGCTGCACCAACTTGCACTCCCACCAGCAATGTATGAGTGTACCCTTTTCCCCACATCCTTGCCAACACCTGTTGTTGCTGGTATTCTTAATAAAAGACATTCTAATTGGGGTAAGATGAAATCTTAAGATGGTTTTGATTTGCATTTTTCTTATGACAAGGGATGTTGAACATTTTTTCATAAATCTGTTGATTGATTGTAGATCTTCCTCTGTAAAGTGTCTGTTCATTTCCTTGGCCCATTTATTGATTGGGTTATTAGTATTCTTGGTGTAAAGATTTTTGAGCATTTTTAGATTCTGGAGATTAGTGCTCTATCTGAAGTGTGTGTGGCAAAGATTTTCTCCCACTCTGAAGGCTCTCTTCACATTGCTGATTGTTTCCTTTGCTGAGAAAAAGCTATTTAGTTTGACTCTATCCCAATCATTGATTCGTGCTTTTATTTCTTGTGCTTTGGGAGTCATGTTAAGGAAATCTGGTCCTAGGCCAACGTGATGAAGATTTGGACCTATTTTCTCTTCTATCAGGTGCAGGGTCTCCGGTCTAATTCCTAGGTCCTTAATCCATTTTTAGTTGAGTTTTGTACAGGGTGAGAGATAGGGGTTTATTTTCATTTTGCTGCATATGGATTTCCAGTTATCCCAGCAGCATTTATTGAAGAGCCTATCATTTCTCCATTGTATGTTTTTGGCTCCTTTGTCAAGTATGAGACACCTGTATTTATGTGGGTTTGTCTGTGTGTCCTCCATTCTGTACCATTGATCTACCTGTCTATTTTGGTGCCAATACCATGTCATTTTTGTTATTATTGCTCTGTAGTAGAGTTGAAAGTATGATATTGTGATACCCCCTGCTTTGCTCTTCTTGCTAAGAATTGTTTTTGTTATTCTTGGTCTCTTATTCCTCCAAATGAATTTCATGATTGCTTGTTGTATTTCTATGAGGGAAAGGACTTAAAATCAGATTACTCCAGTGATGCAGCCCCATCAATGTTCATAGCTGCTCAATTCACAATAGCCAGATTGTGCAACCAACCTAGATGCCCTTCAATAGATGAATGGATAAAGAAACTGTGGTGTATATACATAATAGAATATTACTCAGTCATAAAGGAGAATAAAATTATGGCATTTTCAGGTAAATGGATGATGTTGGAGACTGTCATGCTAAGCGAGATTAGCCAATCCTAAAACTCCAAAGGCGGAATGATCCCTCTGATAAGTGAATGATGATGCATAATGCAGGGTGGAAGGGAGACAAGAATGGAGGAAGGATAGAGAGCATAGAGGGAAGGGATGGGTGGGTTTGGGGTGGAGGGTAAGAATATTAACAGAATGATATGAACATCTTTGCCCTGTGTACATGTGTGACTCTACTTCGTGGACAACCAGAGAAACAAGAGCTGCACTCCATTTGTGTTCAATTGATCAAAATAAATAATTTTTTCAAAAAAGAAATGCTGCTGGGCAAACTGGAAATCCATATGTAGCAAAATGAAATTATATCCTCATCTCTCAACCTGCACAAAGCTCAACTCAATATGGATCAAGGACCTAAGAATTAGACCAGAGTCCCTGCACCTAATAGAAGAAAAAGTACGTCTGAAACTTCATCATGTCAATTTAGGGCACCACCCTGCAGTCACCTGATCTCACATTGTACTGCAGAGCCACAGGGACACAAGCAGCATGGTACAGGCCCCAATATAGTCTGAAGACTCAGGAAATAGAGAAGAGGCACAGAGGCCACCCTCACAAACACAGTCACCTAATACCAGAGGGATAAATTACCTTTTTAATAACTGGTGATGGGAAACCTGGAAACCATATGTGGAGAATGAAGCCTGACCCCTGTCTCTCACCCTGCACAAAAGTCAACTCAACCTTTTTCTCCATCTTTGTGCACAAGACACAGTGAAGGTAGTTAGCTTATAACTGGAAAGGACAGCAACATGCCTGACCATACAGGCCTGGAGGTACATATTCTCTAAGAGTCAAGGACATATTTTATTTGCAGGGACACAAGTGCTGTTTTCATCCACTACTTTCTTCACTGCTCCTTTCCATACATATTATGCTGCCCAGATCCAGTGAGAGAGAAACCCAGGCAGGGTAAGAGTGCAGGAGGAAGAGTCAGGGAAGAGCCATGTTTGGGTCTTGATCTGACACCTGTCCTGACATCCCAGGCTGGTGCAAGAAGCCCCATGTGAGATTCTCAAAAGCACTCTGGGTGCCAGGGGCTCTTCATAGCTCCTTTGAGACAAGAGAAACCCTAGTCACCAATACTGGGCACAGTGGTCAGGGTCGCTCAGGTAGGGGTCTGGACACCGGCAGGTCTGCATCATCTCATGGGCTCTGTAGGCTCTTCCTGGGACTATACTGCTTGAATTGGACACTCACCAGCTGTTTTCATGTTGATCAAGGTAAGAATGACTTCTGTCCACTCTACATAATCAAATTGTACATACCTGGTCAGATCTCCATACAGAGTAATTCTGTGTGTCCTGTCTATTCTTTTTGTGTCTCTCAAGGATAGCTCAGATTCTTTCCAATTTGCTGTGATGAAAACAAATCACAAAAATTTAATACCATTACATTTGTAAAGACAGAACCCTGATTTAGGCACCTTTATCCCTGTGACCCATTTAACTGAAATGAACAGGTTGGTAGTAGAAAGTTTTGTGGTTTCATATGTGCCATCTTTAATTTTATTTTTATGTATTTATTTATTCATTGCATTAGTGGGAATTGAAGCCAGGGTGGCTCTGCCCCTGAGAAATATCCCAAGTCCTCTTTTTTCTACTTAAATCTGAGACTCACTGAATTGTGAGGCTTCCATGAACTAACACTCCTCCTGCTTCAGGCTCCCTAGCTGCTGCATTATATGTGCACCAGGAGGAGGAAAGGTGTATTTGGCCCATGGATTCAGAGTTGTACCCCATGGTCTGCTGACGCCTAGGCATAAACACCGGGGAGGCAGAGAAAAGCTGCTCAGCTCATGGCAGCAGGGAAGGAGACAAAGAGCAGCAAGAAAGAACCAGGGTCAATACAACTCCATGGTCACTTGCCCAGGGCCCTACTTCAAGGAGCCACATGCCACCCACCTATAGTTACCAGCCAGTAGAACATTCACATTTACATCTATCAAGTAGACTAATACACTGAAGAGATCCAATAATGGATCCCATCATGATCCAATCATGTCTTCACAGCCATACCTCTGAACACTTCTGCATTTCCTGACATGAGCTCTGATCACACACCAGAGCATTCCAACCCTGCCCCTCAATCTCATGTCAATGCCACAATGCAACATTCTGTCCCAGGCCCCCATGTCTTAACCATTACAGCATTGCTCAAAATCCAACATCTGTGGCACTGAAAGTGAATGCTTTCCTGTGAGTTCCTGGTAAAAATCAAAAGCACTTTACATGCATCATATACACAATGGTACCAAGTTGAACATGAGCAAGGTCATTCACATTACACAATGGAAGAATAGGGACATAGAGAGAATGACCAAACCCAAAGCAAGACCAAATCCCTGAAGGACAAACCCCAAGTCCTGTATCCCCATGTCAGACATCCAGAGCACCTGGTGGTGAGAACACTTATGGTGTCCAACAAGAAAAAGTAAATGTGGGCTGGAAGGAACCTTCTCTTCACAGTTTCAGATGCTGATCAATGTTCTGAATGGTCACTATGTTGAGTGTATTTGCATGGCAGCCATTACACTCTCTGAGATCTTACTGTTGTACCCAAAGACAATAAAATCATCCAAGTGGATCATGTAAAGCCAAAAGAAGCCCTTATTTTAGCTGGCCAGCAACGACCTCCCTTACTTCTAAAAGCAGGGTTCCAGGGGATTGCACGTTAATTGTGTCACTGCCAACATTTATAGGGCTCGGGACAGGATTAGGGCAGGGCTATAGGATGCAGGAGGGTTTAGAGTTGGGCTGTAGGGAGGGGGGATTAGGGTGGGGATGACTTTCTCCTGGTGGCACTGGAGAATCTTTCTGGGAAGAATAACATTCCCCACTGTTCTTATCCACATTAACAAATCCTTGTTTAGGAAACAGATTTTTCTGTTTCCAACTCACCAGACTCTGATGGGTTCCATTCCTCGGTTTGACCAGATTTCTTATTTTAAACTAACTGCCTGTCCTTAATTAGGAACTTTTTAAGAGGAGGGGGCGCCGACCGCTCTTGCTGCTTCGAGTTGGAAGGGGGCGGAGTCTGGGGAAGCAGTTTGAAGTTCCTTTTAGAAATCTGGTCAATGAGGAGCAGAAGTCTGCTTGGGAAGAGCACGTTGTAAAGTCATCTGAGGTGGGTGCTTCTATGAGAGAGAAACAAAATGACATAAGTACCAAAATGAGATTAATACAGAAAATCATGACATGGTAGAAGTCAATCTCTCACCGGGTGGAAGAACTGAGAAGTTGTTCCCATAACAAGGCCTATCAAAGGCTGGAGAGGTTGAGGCCTTTATTTGGGAACTTGAGTTATCAGGTACATTTGCCGAAGAATCTCTCTTTTGTAGTTTCCAGTCCTATTCTAGGGGCTAACACAAACACATCTTAAGTTACATTAAACTATTGTTTCCTTTAAATGCCCAAGAATGTCTATGGTTTGGTTTTAACTGTTTTGCTAGGTGTTTAAGATCAAGCTGGTCAAATTGACCTGTTCCTGTCTCTTAAGAGTCAGCTGAGTTCTCACAGGGGTCACTCGTGGGGAATTTGAGAGTCCTGTGCTTGGGTGGTGGCAGCTCCTGCATTTCAGCAGCTCCTTCATTCCAGCAGCCTCTGCATTCTGGGGTGGGCAGCAGCGCTCCTCCTGGATTCCAGCAGCTCCAAGTCAGTGGCCTCTGCCTTGTGGACAGCTGGCAGCTCTCTGCTTCTATTCATGGCAAAGGGAGGTTGGTCCTTGCTCACTCCCATCAGCCCCAGGAGGGCAGGAGACAAGCCTGTCTGGCCCACTGTTGCACCTCCTTGTTCTCAGCAATCTTTCCTGCATCTCCAACTCCGGGGGACAAGCCTGGAATGCATGGGTTATTGAGTAGTGTCCACTCAGATTGGGTTCTGTTCTGGATGGTTCCGAGCTCTGGTGGCAGTGGCATCTGGGTCCCAGTGGCTTTTTTTTTTGCTCTGGCTGTGGCAGTTCCTGCAACCTGGAGGCCGATGGCAGCTGGTGTTTCCTCAGCTTGGGACACAGCAATGCCTTCTGTGCAACACAGAAACCAGGTGGTGTCTTTTGCCCACTGTCTGCATGGATGAAAACTCTGAGTTCTGGCAGCAGCGAAGACAGCAGTGTTGCCCCGGAGCTGCAAAGTTCAAGAAGCTCTTTCATTTCCTAGATGCAGGCTGACTCTGAGGGCAAGAATCAAAACTGGTTTTATTGGCCCCTTTGTTTTAATCTCAATCCTTAAGTTTGATCTTAAACATCCAGAAAACCAGTTTCACCAGTTACTATCTCATCTATTTCATAGGTGATGGCCTAGTATTCTTCTTCAAAACATTAATTAGGTATCAGCTACAGAGCTCACATGGAAAAATACAAAATAGAATTAACAATCTAATTTGTGTAATAGTCATACTAAATCCTGCCTGAGTTATATATTATATTTCTTATTTGATATCACAGTAATTCTATGACAAAAAACAATCTTTTGAGTATACCTTTAAATGATCTGAAAGCTGACGTATTTTGGAAACATTCTGACTTGTAGCAGGGTGGGAGGCTGACCCTTATTTCAGGTAAAGCCTTTTACAATCTTAGGCAGAGTGTTCCAGATTTGAAGTTATTTTTGCCTCCTCTTAGGACATCATTTTACACAGTTTATATGTAATGTTTCCTGAATCTATGTGAATAGTTGTTAGCACAATAAAACAAATCAAGGAAAGGTTGAGAGCATTTAACTTTCCTATTGTGTGGCAAAGTGACCAAATATTTTATGCTTCAAGATTTTTTTAAATTTATTTATTTTTTATTTACTTATTGATTCATTGAACACAAATGCAGTACAGCTATTGCTTCTCTGGTTGTACACAAAGTAGAGTCACACCATCTGTGCATTCATACATGTACACAGGACAATGGTATCTGTCACACATTCTGTTATTATTCTTACCCCTCCACCCCGACCCCACCCCTTCCTTCCCTCTTTGCTCTCTATCCTTTCTCCATGCTTGCCACCCTTCCCCCCGCATTATGCATCATCATTCATTTATCAGAGAGACCATTCAGCCTTTGAAGGGCAGCTAGGTTGATTCCACAATCTACCTTTGGGTATAGGCCAAGGAGTGGGATAGCTGGGTCAAATGGTGGATCCATTCCAAGTTTCCTAAGGAATCTCCACACTGCTTTCCAGAGTGGCTGCACCAACTTGCACTCCCACCAGCAATGTATGAGTGTACCCTTTTCCCCACATCCTTGCCAACACCTGTTGTTGCCTGTATTCTTAATAAAAGACATTCTAATTGGGGTAAGATGAAATCTTAGGGTGATTTTGATTTGCATATCTTTTAAAATGAGTGATGTTGAACATTTTTTCATAAATCTGTTGATTGCTTGAAGATCTTCCTCTGTAAAGTGTCTGCTCATTTCCTTGACCCATTTGTTGATTGAGCTATCAGTGTTCTTGGTGTAAAGAGTTTTGAGTACTTTGTAGATTCTGGAGATTAGTGCTCTATCTGAAGTGTGTGTAGCAAAGATTTTCTCCCACTCTGAAGGCTCTCTCTTCACATTGATGATTGTTTCCTTTGCTGAGAAAAAGCTATTTAGTTTGACTCTATCCCAATAATTGATTCCAGCTTTTATTTCTTGTGCTTTGGGAGTCATATTAAAGAAATCTGGTCCCAGGCCAACGTGATGAAGATTTGACCTATTTTCTCTTCTATTAGATGCAGAGTCTCTGGTCTAAATTCTAGGTCTTTGGTCCACATTGAGGTGAGTTTTGAACAGGGTGAGAGGTATGGGTTTAGTTTCATTTTGCTGCATATGGATTTCCAGTTCTCCCAGCACCATTTGTTGAAGAGGCTATCTTTTCTCCATTGCAGGTTTTTAGCTCCTTTGTCAAGTATGAGATACCTGTATTTATGTGGGTTTGTCTCTGTGTCCTCTTTTCTGTACCATTGATCTATCTGTCTATTTTGGTGCCAATACCATGCTGTTTTATTACTATTGCTCTGTAGTATAGTTGAAGATCTGGTATCGTGATACCCCCTGCTTCACTCTTCTTGCCAAGGATTGCTTTAGCTATTCTGGGTCTCTTATTCTTCCAAATGAATTTCATGATTGCTTGCTCTATTTCTATGAGGTCCATCATTGGGATTTTAATTGGAATTCCATTGAATTTGTATAGTGCTTTTGGACGTATGGCCATTTTGACAATATTAATTCTGCCTATCCAAGAACATGGGAGGTCTTTCCATCTTCTCAGATGACCTTTAACTACTTTCTTTAGTGTTCTGTAGTTCTCATTGTAGAGGTCTTTCACTTCCATTGTTAGATTGATTCCCAAGTATTTTATTTTATTTTGTGAGGTTAATGTGAATGGGGTAGTTTTCCTAATTTCTCTCAGAGGATGCATCAATTACAAATAAAAATGCATTAGATTTTTGAGAATTAATTTTATATCCTGCTAATTTACTGAATCCATTTATGAGTTCCAGAAGTTTTCTGGTGGAATTCTTAGGGTCTTCTAAATAGAGAATCATGTCATCAGCAAATAGGGATAGTTTGAGCTCTTCTTTTCCTATTCGTATTCCTCTAATTTCTTTGGTCTGTCTAATTGCTCTGGCTAGAGTTTCAAGAACAATGTTGAATGATAGTGGTGAAAGAGGTCATCACTGCCTTGTTCCAGTTCTCAGGGGGAATGCTTTCAATTTTTCTCCATTTAGAATGATGTTAGCTGTGGGCTTAGCATAAATAGCCTTTACAATGTTAAGGAATGTCCCCACCATCCCTATTTTTTCTAGTATTTTGAGCATGAAGGGTGCTGTATTTTATCAAATGCTTTCTCTGAATCTATTCAAATAATCATGTGGTTCTTGACTTTAAGTCTATTGATGTGGTGAATTACATTTATTGTTTTCTAGATGTTGAACCAACCTTGAATCCCTGGGATGAAACCCACTTGATCATGGTGCACTATCTTTTTAATATGCCTTTGTATGCGATTTGCTAAAATTTTGTTAAGAATTTTTGCATCAATGTTCATTAGAGATATTGGTCTGAAATTTTATATCCTTGATGTGTCCTTCTCTGGTTTTGGTGTCAGGGTAATATTAGCTTCATTGAATGAGTTTGGAAGAGTTCCCTCCTCCTCTATTTCGTGAAATACTTTGAGGAGGATTGGAATGATCTCTTCTTTGAAAGTCTTGTAGAACTCATCTGTGAATCCATCTGGTCCTGGACTTTTCTTTGTTGGTAGGCTTTTAATGACTTCTATTTCATTGCTTGAAATTGATCTATTTAAGTTGTATATGTCCTCCAGATTCAGAATGGGTGGTTCATATGCCTCTAGGAACCTGTTGATGTCTTCCAGGTTTTCTATTTTGTTGGAGTATAAATTTTCAAAGTAGCTTCTTATTATGTTTTGTAATTCAATTGTGTCTGTTGTAGTATTTCCATTTTCATCGCGAATTTTTAGCAATTTGGAGTTTTTCTGTCCTTCTCTTCATTAGTGTGGCTAAGGGTTTATCAATTTTGTTTATTTTCTCAAAGAACCAACTTTTTGTTTTGTCAATTTTTTGAATTGTTTTTTTGGTTTCAATTTCATTGATTTCAGCTCTGATTTTGATTATTTCCTGTCTTCTACTACTTTTGGTGATGATCTGTTCCTCTGTTTCTAGGGCTTTTAGCTGTAATGTAAGGTCAATGATTTGCCGACTTTTCATTCTTTTATTAAATGCACTCCATGCAATGAATTTTCCTCTTAGTACTGCTTTCATAGTGTCCCAGAGATTTTGATATGTTTTATCTTTGTTCTTGTTGACCTCTAAGCATCTTCAGGTTCCCCCTCTAATGTCTTCTGTTGTCCATGCATCATTCAATAGCATATTATTTAATCTCCAAGTCTTGGAATAGTTTCTGTTTTTAACTTTATCATTGATATCTAATTTCATTCCATTATGATCTGATAGTACACAAGGTAGTATCTCTATGTTTTGTATTTGCTAAGAGTAGGTTTGTGGCATAACATATGTTCTATTTTAGAGAAGGAGCCATGAGCTGTTGAGAAGAAAGTGTATTCACTTTTTGATGGATAGAATAGTCTATATTTGTCTGTTAAGTCTAAATTAGTGATTGTGTCATTGAGTCCTATGGTTTCTTTGTTCAAATTTTGCTTGGAAAATCTGTCCATTGGTGAGAGAGGAGTGCTAAAGTCCCCCAGTATTATTGTGTTTCGGTCTATTTGGCTCCTGAAATTGAGAAGGATCTGATTGATGTACATGGATGCACCACTGTTTGATGCATAAGTATTTATAATTGTTATGTCTTTCTGATTTATGCTTCCTTTAAGCAGTATGTGATGTCCTTCTTTATCCCTTCTGACTAACTTTGGCTTGAAGTCTGCTTTATCTGAAATGAGGATGGAAACCCCTTCTTTTTTACTCCATCCATGTGCATGGTATGCTTATTCCCAACCTTTGACCTTTAGTCTTTGGGCATGTTTTTCTATGAGATGAGTCTCTTGAAGACAGCATATTGTTGGGTCTTCCTTTTTAATCCAAACTGCCAGTCTATGTCTTTTGATCAATGAGTTTAGGCCATTTACAATCAAGGTTATTATTGAGATATGACTTGTATTTCTTGCCATTTTAGCTCTTTTGGAGTTTTGGTGTTCACTTTGTTTCTCCTTTGATTGACTCTTTCTTTAGGGTAATTCCTCCCCATGTGGACTGAGAATGTTGTTTTTCGTGTCTTCCTCTTCGAATATTTTGTTGAGAATGTTCTGTAGGGCAGGCTTTCTCTTTGTGAATTCTTTAAGCTTTTGTTTTTCATGGAAGGATTTTATTTCATCATCAAATCTGAAGGTAAGTTTTGCTGGGTAGAAGATTCTTGGTTGGCATCCGTTTTCTTTCAGAGCTTGAAATATGTTGTTCCAGGCCCTTCTTTCTTTTAGGGTCTGGGCTGAGAAATCTGCTGATATCTGTATTGGTTTCCCCCTGTAGGTAATCTGATGCTTTTCTCTCGCAGCCTTTAAAATTCTATCTTTGTTTTGTATGTTAGGTATTTTCATTATAATGTGCCTTGGTGTGGATCTGTTGTAATTCTGTGTATTTGGTGTCCTGTAAGCTTCTTGTAATTGATTTTTCATCTCATTCATCATACTTGGAAATTTTCTGATGATATTTCCTTGAACATATTATTCATACCCTTGGTTTGTACCTTTGTGCCTTCCTCAATCCCAATAACTCTTAAATTTGGTCTTTTCATGATGTCCCATATTTCTTGGAGGTTTTGTTCATGATTCCTAACCATCTTCTCTGTTTGTTTGACTTTGTTCTCAAGATTAACTATTTTGTCTTCATTGTCTGAGGTTCTGTCTTCCAAGTGATCTATCCTGTTAATTATGCTTTCTTTTGAGTTTTAACTTGGATTATTGTTTCCTTCATTTCCTTGTTTCCTTCAAGGATTTCTGTTTGTTTGTTTTTTTTCAGAACTTCTATCTCTTTATTGAAATGATTTTTTTGCTTCCTGCAATTGCTCTATTAGCTGATTATTCATACCCTGAATTTGCTCTCTTGTCTCATCATTCTCTTCTTGGATCATTTTAATTATGAACATTCTGAGCTCCTTTTCTGTCATTCCTTCTACCATGCTGTCTTTGGGTTCTCTTGATATATCATCTAGGTTTGTTTGGGACACTTTCTTCCCATGTTTTCTCATGTTGCTCTTGTATCTTCCCCTCTAGTAATGCGAATCCAAGGGATTGCAATTTCTATGTGAAGACCTAAAGTGTCCCTGCAGTTTTCCAGTAACTCACCTGATGTTTGAGCGATGCTTGATCAAGCCGTGACCTTAGAATGGTGCTGTCCCACTACCTCCAGGTTGGGAATGATCAATGCTTCTGGGCAGAGGCAGCCTGATGTTGATAGACAATTAGATATTGCAAGGTGTTAGACCCCGGGCCAGGGTATGGACCTGGGCACTAGACTAAGTTGGGGTGGGGGGACAGAACTGTGCTCAGTGATGGAGACACTGGGCTTGAGAGCCCAAGCAGGCCTGAACTCCTCGCTGGGGGCTCAGGCTGTGTCAGGTGGTTGCGCTCTCCTGTGGACACTCTAAAATGGCGCCAAAGGCCCTAAGCTCCCCGCTGGAGCCAGCGACTCCAGCCGTTCCAGGCCAGACCTGCCCAGGAGCCGCCACACAGTGCCTCGGAAGAGCGGACCTCAGCTCTGAGGACCCAGGCAGCCGGAGATCATCACTCTCTGCCAGGGAAGCTGCAAAATGGCCCCAAGGGGTCCAAACTCCCTGCCAGAGCCAGCCACCCCAGAGGTTCCCGGCCAGACCTCTCCAGAAGCTGTGGCACAGTGGCTCGGAAGACCGGAGCTCAGCTCCAAGGACTCAGGCAGACGGAGATGGTCGCTCTCTCATATTTCATGATATTAACCTTTAAACAAATCAGGCTCTCACATTTGCATTCATAAAGTAACAAATTTACATATACCCTTTTGATAGCAGGTTATTAAATGATCCCCAATAAAATTTGCCATTCCCACAAGCCTGAATCTACCAACACAGACAAGTCTAACCTGGAGAACACCAGCCTGACAAGTTTCCTGCTCTAAAGGCCTGCTTACCCAGAGGACATGGTCACATGAATATACAAAGAGCAACCAAACCTAGTTTTTCAAGAAAAAACCCTAGGCTCTGCAACATAGCACAATACTCCACCAGTTATTTAACCACAATAAAGAATAAAACTTAAAGAAATCCTTGTCATTTTAACATATTGATTACACTTTTGATTTATATTAGCCCACTAACATTTGACCTTAGGGGAAAACTTTAAACAGTTTCTAATTGATGATCTCACATATACATAACTACTTAGTTACACAAAAACTTGTTGGAATTTGCCCTTTACCTACACACAGATTTTCTTACCCAGAAATATTTTCCTTTTCCTTTTACTGAATATATTATAATACCTAGAACTTTGCACTTTCCTTTTCCCATGTGTTCACTCCTTCCTTGTTTGTTCTAAAACAACTCCTATGAGATTTCTGAATTTAGATAAATTATTAGGATTTCACTTTTAGTAACCTTGCTCTCAGGGATGATACAAATCAATTCCAAATCCCTTTTATTTACCAATCCAAGAAAACACCAATAATGCTAAAGCATGTTACCCAATGGAATTTAAGGTGTAATATATTAACTCTAATTTATTTACTTTACTGTAATAACCAAGATCAAACAAGTATTTTGAATAGTATTTGCTATCTGTCTCCTGTGGAAGAGTCCTAAAAAAAACAATTGATATTGCACATTTTATAGACATCAACATTTTTTTAATTGACCACCTTGACTTGTGAGGTTAGATATATTTTACTTTCATCTATTTACTGAATTTAAATTGAATTTTTAATCCTTCATTTATTTACCAAATTTAAATTGAACCTTTTTAATGACATGAATCAAATATACCTGGATCCAGTTTTTCTTTTAGTTCTATGTTAACCTCTAATATCATGTACATGAATTTTGGACACAATATACACTTAAACAAAGGCCTTGTAGGTTTTTCTCCATTGCAATGTAACAAGAAGTTCAATAATCTAAGTTGAATAAAAATAGGAACTGACCAAATGTTATGAGCTCAACAAGTACTTGGCCAGCAGTTAGTTATTCTCAAATAAAACACTCTTTTGTTGTTTTTATTTTTCCTTGGGTGGGATATTGGTCTCCTACTGGATTTTTGCTTCCTCTATTATCATTTCAATATAAGTTCTGCTTGAGATTTGGTTCCAGCAGAATCTGATATCTCAGGCTCTTATCAGGACAGGGTTTGAATGCTTAAGAGCTCTGTAATGGCTTTTGTTATTCCTCCTGCGTGGAGGCACAAGTCATGTATGTATTTTAAAACAATTTTCTGTGGGGGTGCTGTAACACTGGGGCGGGGTTGGACCTGGTTCCTCCTCCCCATCAGGAGGGAGAGAGGGTGGGTCCCCCCAGCCATCTTCTCCCTCCCTCGGCCCCTGGCTTTTGGCAGAGTTACCTGAGTCTCCAGGGATTGGTAGCAGCACAAGCTGCATTTAAATCGGGTCTGACCTTTGCCCTCAAACCGGTGCAGCCTCTCCTAGTTCCCGAACTAGCTGAAAGGCAATGCTTAAGCCATACTCCAAATTTGAATGTAAGACACCCAGTCCTGAGGGTGTGACTGCCCAATGCCCTGAGGGCACCAATCAACCTTGAAACCACCCTGGATGGCAGCTACCCCTCAGCTAGCCACATGGCCCAAGTGAGTCATTGTGATTCACAAAATTTTCTACACCCATTAACAAAAGCTCCACAGTTGGGCATGTTCTTGGAAGTCCTGAAAAGTATTTAAAAAAAACAAGTTAGAACAGTGGGGCACATGGTTGACTGATTCTGTCCCGTAGTAGACTGTCCTGAAGAGAGATGCTGCATAGAAAGCAAAGCCAAAACACAGAAAACTCACATGGCCATGAACCAGACTAACAAGACAAATACAGACAGACAGACAATGACCAGAGTAGGCCCCACAGGGAGGCCCTACAGGGAGGCCTATTAGATTAGGCCACAGGCCAGCCCCGGGCAGTGGCCATGCCGGCAGCCAGCCCCAGACAGCAGCTACCCATCAGCTATGTGATGGCGGAGCAGTAGCCCTGGACGGTGGCTACAAGTCAGCCAGCCACTCCATAGCCAAGCAGCCCAAGCCCCAGGCAGCATGGGCCATGCTGGCAGCCAGCCACACAGCAGGTGAGCAGACCAGCTGTCAGCCCCAACAGAGCTATGCGTCAGTCACCCACGCGGCCCAGACCAGACTAACAAAGCAAATACAGACAGACATTGGCCGACCAGATTAGGCCCCATTTGGCCTACCAGATTTGGCCCACGAGGGGCCCACCAGACTGGACTCCACGGGGGGGCCCACCAGATTGAACCCACGAGGGAGTTCACCAGACTGGACCCCACAGGGGGGCCCACCAGGAGCCAGGAGCAATGTCTCTCCCTGACCTGGGACTGGTGTAAGCAGCTGCGTCCAGCCTGACCAAAGTCCTCCAGATACAGAAAGTTGACTCACCAATACAGGATACCAGGTGGCTTTGTCCAGAAGGGCATCCTGAAGATGGGCTGGGGTCCCCCCAAGAGTGAGGCTGAGGCACGTCTCTCAGGAGCTCCCCTCTACTCAGGGTGGAGGCTCCCAGGCAACCATCACAGGAGGCCAATTTAGGCGTGAGGGCTTGGAGAAATTAAACATTGGTGGGACCTCCAAATGTTGTACCCAAAGAAAATAAAAGCATCCAAGCTGATCATGTAAAGCCAAAAGAAGACTTCATTTTAGCTGGCCAGCAATGACCTCCCTTACTCCTAAAAGTGGGGTTCTGGGGGATCGTGCGTTAATTGTGTCACTGCCAACATTTATAGGGCTCGGGACAGGATTAGGGCAGGGCTATAGGGTGCAGAAGGGTTTAGGGTTGGGCTGTAGGGAGGGGAGATTAGGGTGGGGCTGACTTTCTCCTGGTGGCACTGGAGAATCTTTCTGGGAAGTATAACATTACAATGGTTTCTCACATTAAGGAGCTTATTTTCTGTCCTTCCTCCTGTCAGTTATGTGACCACTGGTGGTATGTTCTACCTGTGAACCCCCATGACTCCCAGTTGATGAGATCAAGGTGACCTTGCTCATGTTCAACTTTAATCCATTTCAAATGTGATTGGGCATCTTCACAGTGGTCTTGCCATGAGGGATTTTTTCAATCCATTTCAAATAAAGAATCACATATCATCATCTCATAATATAATTGATGATATAATGAGTGATAGTGTTATATTGATTACTTTTTTCTAATTATGCGACAACTTTCTTTCCAGGGGTCTTTGTTTATTTAATTGAAATAATTTATACATACTTATGGATTACTATATTTCTGTACACAGATGTATTTAACAATTTTCAAAGGAGAACACACACACACTAAAATATATGCTTTTTATGCTTTCTAATTATTTGTTCTATTTAGTTATAGAGAATATCATTCTAAGTGAGATAAGTCAATCCCAAAAATCAGGCCAAATCTTTTCTGTGATGAATGTCTTCATTATGCTAAAAGCAGGAGAATCTTTTCCTCTAGCTTTTGAAATATTGTTTCCATTATTAGCTGATGCTGCTGAATCCCAGCCCACCAGAAGCCCTTGCTCCTAAGCACTGTAACTGTACCATTTATTCACTTTCCCTGGTCTTCCCTCCTCCAGTCACTGGTGTTCACCATCTGCTCTCCACTTCTGTGAGATCAGAGTTTCCTATTCCACCTGTGAGGGAGATCTTGTGTGCTTGTCTCTCTGTGCTGTTTTGGCTGCAGTGAGCACAGGATTGTGGTGACTCCTGGACCTGCTGATTTCGTGCCCCTAAGATTTAAACCCAAGGTGGTATCACTGGATCCTGTGGTGGTTGCGTGGTTAATGCTTTTGGATTCTCCCACAGTTTTCATAATGTCGGTACTAATTTACCTTCCCACATGCAGTGTGTGAAGGTCCCTTTCTGCCACATCCCCACCAGAAATTCTCTCTTTGTGACAGTGGCCATTCTAGTGGCATTGAGGCTTCATTTGCATTACCCTGATAATTACTGAGGTCGACTATTTTAAGTTGTCTTCTGAGAAATGTGTCTCTAGGCTTATTGACATTTTTAAGTCAGAGACTTTTGTTCCTGTTCTGGAATTTGTGTGTTTCATAATTGAGTTTTGTTTTGCATGTTTGTTTGCATTTCTTGGGATCCAACCCAAAACGTCTATACTGTCAAATGGTCTCCCACAAGTCTACACCAACAGCTCTTGCTATTGAGGCTTTAAGTTTCTTTGTGTAACCTGAATACAAACCCACTATCAGATTTCCAAATATGCTCAACTACTAAGTAGTTAGTCTCTTCTCTCTTATTTACTATTTTCTTTTCCTGTGCAGAGTATTTGTTGTTCAATAGACTCTCTTTTTTCCCTCTTTGTGTTTCCTATCATTTTAGTGGCTTGTCCAAATTCCTTCAATATTATAATCTCCTAAGTCTTTCCCCTCGTTTTCTTCTACTACTTTGGTTGATTCAGGTCTACATTTAGGTATTTAATCCATTTTTAATATATTTTGTAGTTTGTAAGAGACAAGAGTCTTTAGACAATATTCTGCAACAAGATATGCAATTTTCCAAGACCCCCTCATTGAGAACACTGTTCCTTCTCTAATGAACCTCCAGAGCACCTTTGTTGGACACTAATTACCTGTAATGCATGAGTTACTTCTGGGCTCTCTATTCTTTTCAAATACTACAAATGTCTGTGTCTGTTTGATGCCAATACAATTCAGAATCAATTTCTACAGATTCATAATATATTTAGAGTTCGGAAGTATTGTAGTGCCTCCTACGTCATTCTTTTGCTGAAGATGGATTACATTATGCTTTTAATTCTCTGAGGAATATCCACACACTTCTCATAATGGAAGAGGAGCCTTGATCTCAACAACATTGAATATATATATCCAGAGTGACAATTCCATATCCAAGGTTGTTTTTTCTCCAGGTCCTTGCTAGCACTTATTCTTTCTTCTCTCCTGGCTAAGAAGCAATATTGATATATTGGTTGACGTTGTGACATCTGAATTTTATTTGCAGTTTCGTGATGGTTAGGGATGGTAAGCACCTGCTCACATACTTTGTGGACATACACATGCCTTCTTTGGGAAAATTTTATTAAAGACCCTTGTACATTTTTAACCTGCTTAGTCTTGGGATTTTTGCCTATCTTCCTATGTGAGTGACTCACATAATTGTACAGTAAAACTGTACTAGTGACAGGTTTTTCAAATGTGACTCTTATCCTATTTCTGACTTTTCAATGTGTTGATTGTCTCCTTTCTGTTTAGTTTGTCCTACTGTCACTGGGTAATTTCTTTTCTTTCTTCTTCTTTAAATGTCATATCCAACAACTCACTGAGAAGACCAAATCAAGGACTGTTTCCATGTATTGCATTCTAAAATTTCACTTATATGTCTAAATCTTTGCTCAGCTTTGAATATAGTTGGGGATGGTTTAAAGTTAGGGTGCAATATCGTATGGTGCATGTGTGTATTTACTGTTATTGACACCATTTGCTGAAGAAATTCATGATAGCTCAGCATTGAACTAGAATCCTTAAACATAAAGGGGACCATCAGACCCCAAGGTCACATGTGCCATATGGTGGCACTGATTCACTAAGTGACAGTGGCCAAGTTTACCATAATGGAAAATAATCAGAACTGTGAGATCCAGAGTGATCTTTGGAATTGATCAATTGATCATTGTGTCTGCAAAATGAAATATATGGGAGTTCTGCCTAGTTCTTTCTGGGTAAGTAGAAGGCTGAAACACCTTCTACTGAAGTCAGAAGAAGGCTTCTGAGTGGAAATCTGACTTCAATCTCCAGAACAGGTTCCATGGCTCCTCCATTAATCCCATCCTGTACTCAGGCTGTAGACACAGAGCTCCCTGTGGGAGGATGGAGCTCCTCATGAGGAACCTTGCTGCCCTGCCAGAGCACACTGACCTCTTCCTCCTGCTCTTCCCCAGACAGACCCACATTCACTTAGTAGAATGACTGACTGCTCATGGGGACAAGGGAACGACCAGGCATTTCAGCCATTAACTGACAGTGGGCATTACTGACAGCAATTCCTGGGGACCCAAAATGATCCTGAATTCAATAATAAGGAGGGATTCACTAGGTTTATGATCAATGAATCTGTCTGGAGCCCAAGATCTGCTTTATGAAATCCACTATCAATTAGGAGTCCTTGATTTCTTTTACTTTATGTATACTTCTGATGGCTTTCAAAATATTTCTTTGGTTCAATTTTTAGCAACTACAGGTCTATGTGTAAACACTGCTGTGTCAATTCCTTATAATATGGTCTTTGGGGTTTCTCTATGTAATGGTTTATCTCATGAAAATTAGAATATTCAGTCATTTCTAGTATAGACATTTTGTAAGCTTTCTAAGGATTTTCTGAGATTTAATCTCACTGTATATTACTGCTTCAAAAAAGTCTGAAGATTTCTGAGAAATCAAAGAAATCACATGTGCTGAAGGCATGGCAGAGTGTTCCCAAGGCCAGTGTTTCCCATTCCTCCCCTCTCTCCCACTCAATATTTGTGCAACAATATTAATCATGTGCATCATTCTTTTCAATTATTTTCTAATCATGATTTCAGATGTAGTTTTATTTTCTCAACTCAATTCCCACAGTGTAGAGTGAGATATGGTCATACTTATGTAGGAAAAATAAAATCCAGGCAAACCTTGGTAAATTGTTTCCAACAGTCATGAGCCACCTTCTCATTCATGTAGATACTAGTGTGCCCTTAATTCTTACTCATATAATCCTCATGATTCCAGTTTTATATGCAATTCATTCCTAGTGGCATTATTTGGATTTGCCCTCCTTGTCCTTGTGTCCACAGGTGATGACCTGTTGCAGGATGGCTCACTTTCTCATGTTTCTCTATGCTAGATTTTAGGAGACAGCTCCACAGGAGAATGAGGAACTAAGACAGTAGCACACCCTTTATCTCCAGGGAAACCACCATTATATCAAGCAGAAAAACCCAAACTTTAGAGTATGACATAATAATATTAATAGCTCATTTTATGTCTTTGTAAACATGAGAGAAACAAACCGCAAAGACAGCCATAAGAAAGATATAGAGGGCCACTTGGTTATGGAGGGAAGGGCCTCTATATCAATCTGATGTGTTGGAGGGAATATGATCAATGCATCAGCAGAACTGATAGTATTTTAAAATGGCTTAATTAAATACCTTGCTGCCATATCTGTGGATTCTAAATGAATATGCATTTCAGTTCCCATTGAAGGAAAAGGAAAATTTATTTCACTTCATTGTGAATCAGAATATAATGTTTATTTCTAAAGACAGGAATACAAGAGTAAGCAGAGTAAAGACTCTAGACAGTGTTCTCTTGAAGTCATGCATTGTGATCAACAACAAATTCTCATTTATAGGAGAAAACCTGAACTCAAATTGTGAGTTAGCAAATAGGAAAATATGGGAAGAAAAATTAAATATTTTTCTTATGTCTCCATTCAAGTTTTCATCAAATGGAAATAAGCCCCTTTATTCTTACAGATTTCAAAATATAATGATATCCAATAAAGTTTATTATTACATTCTATTTTTAAGTATTATTAGTCTGTGAGAATAGTCTATAAATCATAAATACACCTTGGATATCAATACATATCAACTGAATGTGAAGTTTTCAACCAAAGTAAAACCTGGAAACATAATTAGGTCATGAGAGAGAAAGGAGAAGCACACGTAATCAGCATCCTATAACATCTGTCATAGCCCGTCACCCGCTTGTGGTACGGAAATGTGCCTCTAGTTGATTCGGCTACTCTTACATGATTTTTCCATCATATAGAGCAGCATGAAATTAAGAAGAGTTTCAAACTTACTTACTGAAAAGATCAATGAAGCAGACATGTTCTCAATGTCTTCCTTAGTGAGTATGCCAACATTCAGCCAGGTGTCCATTCCTGTGAATCAGCACAAATGGGCTGAGAATTGCATAGCCAAGGTTCACAAATTCTAGAGCACTTACTTCTATGAAATGCTTCTCCAAGGAGAATGTTACATATAAAGCCATAAAACAATCTGTCCAGTAGAAGAAGAGAAAACAGAGCATCAGAAGGAGAACACTTTTAGCGGCCTTCATCTCAGGGGGAGTTTTGCAGAGGAGCTTGGAGGTCTGGAGGTAGAGGACATGCTGGTGGTGCTTGTGGAGGAGGAAGACCATGTAGCCACTGGCCGCACCCATGACACCCTGGAACACAGCATCTCGAAGAACCATGAGAACAATAGAAATCCATGCAATTATCCAGTTTTGTGATTGAAAATAACAGAAGTTGTCATTTCTAATAATTTGTGATGTGTTCACCCTGCTGATATGTTTGATGTGAAATGGTAAGTTCATGCTAACCAAGGCATTGAGTATCCAGAAGAAGAGCAACAAGGGAAGGATGTGCCATGCAGACCTGGGCTGCAGCCTCCCCCACCTGGAGGCTCTGGGACTGATGGTGATGGCCTGGACCACTGTGAGGAGACTGGTGGTGCTGATGGATAGGCCCCGGGCCACCCTATTGAGGTAAACAAAAATCTTACAGGCTAAATCATCCATGAGGTGTCTTAATCCCAAACTGAATATTGTCCTTGGCATTCCTCCTGTAAGAAGTGTTATGTTATTTGTAAAAGCCAAATGGATGAGGATAAGGTGCAGAGATTTCATAGTGCTTCTAAACAAGCACATGTAGTTCACAAGAACAAAGATGTTCCCCACAATGCCAAGTCCTGT
Organism: Glaucomys volans; assembly: GCA_020662805.1. NCBI lineage: Eukaryota > Metazoa > Chordata > Mammalia > Rodentia > Sciuridae > Glaucomys > Glaucomys volans. Next base: position 38,381 of record JAJEJO010051882.1, read on the forward strand.
TAGAAACACGAAGATTGTTCCCTTGACAAGATGCAAAACCATTTCTTATTAATAGGTGGAAAAACTTATTTGTAACAAACACCTTTTTGAAGAAAACATCAATAATGGTGATATTTATCTGTACAGAAATATTTTGCAAAAGCAATTCCTAGAGTCTGAAAACAGTCAGGAGACAATACAGTCAGTGAGGGAGCACAGAGAGCCATGGAATGCTGTTCTGGCAGGGTCTTCAGTAGAGGGCTGAGTTTCCACTGATGACCTCAGGGTCTTTACGGAAGCCTGGGTCAGTTCTGCATGTGGTGGTGTTTTCAAATGGTCAGGGCAGGAGGAATGACCCCTGCTATGCACTTCCACAGAGTAAGGCAGGGTATGAATTAGGACTCCCTACTAAAATCTCCTTGTAGAAAAGTAGATTTGGAGCCATTTGGCATGAACAAAGTCACTCACTAGGGTCATGAGGGCATTTCATGAACCTTGCAGAACCTTGAGGAAAACAATGACTCAGTGAACTCTGCAGCCTGCTCCAGCTGTCTTTTTTTCCCACCTAGGCAACAACTGGGCTACTGTGATGTTTAACCTTCACAGTTCATTTTTATGTCATCCTGGGCAGGTTGCTACTTTTCCTATTTGACCATTGATCTCAAATCTCACATAACTTAAGTCAAATGTCCTCAAATTCTCCAGAAAAAATGAATCCAGGATATGGAAACAATCTAGGATTTGCAGGTACTCTATGTACATGGAATGCAATCCCACCATCCTTCCCTCAAGCTCCTGCTATTCATTGAAGGGCAACATTAGATCCCTATCCTGTAGGTCCCTGGCAGCATGGAGGGCGGGAATACAAGTCATACCCTGGTTTGGCACCAAGGAGCCCTTGAAGTCAGGGAGAGTCATGATTGCACTTCTAATTCTGTTTCCTCCTCTCACAAATGGGGAGAATAAAGACTGCAACAATGCCTTAAAGAAAACAGCACAAAATCCTAAATACCTACTGTGCAATGCCTTCTGATACAAGCTGTTATATTTAAGGCAAGCTGTTTCAAATGCTAAATCAAGGATGACAATGACTGCACTCAAGGACACCATGGCCCTGAGGACTTGGACAACATTTTCATGCTTCTGGGCCATTTCTAGTTTTCTCAAATTTTCAGCCCACTCCCACCTTCCCAAACTACATTCCTCTGAATAAATTTTGGGAAGAACTTCTGAGATCTATAACTCACTTCTCTTTCACTCTGACAGAATGAAATGACGAAAGAGTCCCATATTGCGACATTGATATTACAATTTTAGAGTGAAGAGTTCTAAAAGGAAACCCTTGCATTCAGAAAGATGCATCATCCCCTATCTGAAAATAACAGCCAAGAGCTGTGCACATATATGCATACGTCCTGGGGAAAATGTCTCAAGATTAATATGAGGTTGGAGGTCCTTGCTACATGGCACAGAATTAATTTAAAGAGGTTGTCTTGGGATTTTAATAACAAGCAACTGATGAAAATAGATTGGAATTCAGTAAGAGAAACTACGATTTTAAATACTCATTGTTTTTAGCAGGAGCTCTGACAGATATATAAAGAAAAAATGTGACTCATGTATGGACTAATGTCATACGTGAGGACAGTTTCAGGGTGGGTGCAGAAAAATCCCTTCTCATTAAACACACTGCACTTAGGGGCATAGAAACATAATGCAAAAGAAAAAGTTTCAGCTTGGAAACCCAATAATACACCCAACACTAAGTGCAGCAAACTTTTCTGAGATAAGAATGCTCAGAGTCATTACAGGACAATGTGGAGACTGAAGAAGCTGAGCATTTTAAAATGAAGAAAAAGCTCCTAGCTTTCTGTCTTCAGGACCCACCACAGAGCTCTCTGATGAATCCCAACACTGAGCACAGGGTCAAAGCTGTTCTGGCTTAGGTGAGGGACATCTGCTGTAATGGCAGATGTCCTGGCCAGCGACATACCTGTAGATACTAGAAGAAGAGGGAAGGTCCTAAGGCTTAGACCCTCTCAGACACCCTCTTGCTCAGTCACAGAGAGAATGATCTGTGCTGCTGAGGCAATGTCACCTGGCATTGGTGAGGAATGCAGAACACTCAAGCCCACTCCCTAGGTGTGCTGCAGACAAGCTCTGTGCTGATCCTTCTGACAAGGGGCAGCTTCCCAGGTCCTATTTGTACTCTCAGGGTTTGTGGAGCTCTTTCATACCATGAACCACCATCAGGACTCCAGTTGTCACAGTTGACAGGTGTAAGGGAGAAGCAAAGCCCTGCAGAACCTCAGTCCCTGAAGGACGGCCTTCCCTGTCCCTTCACAATTACTGCAATTTTTTGGGCTCAGAAGTTACCCAGACTTAATTGGGTCTTAATTATTTCAAGAAAAGTTTGTGTGCAGCTAAGTTCTGTGTCTGAATTCCCATGTCTTGGTCTTCCATTCCTCTTCCCAAAGGTCCACAGCTGAACCAGAATGGGGTCAGCTTCTGAGACACAGTGTTACTTTTCCTTATTTTTCAAGGTCTTCTCCAGGCACAAGGATGTGGTTCAGGTGAGCAGCACTGGGGACTCTGCTTTCAGAGAAAACTCCAACCAGCACATAGGTTGGACTGGAGTCACTTTTCTAGACCTATGCACATTGGTAGTTCAAGGACATTGCCATAGGGATTTCTTTATTACTTGTATATTGTAGGGAGGTAAGGGAAGGGAGGAGGGGGAAGGGGATCTCCATCACAGGTCAGCATGAAAACATCTTTTATTCTCCATTATTCTCCCTTGTTACATAAAATTTTAGCCTTTTATTCCCCTACAGACAAAGAAGGCAAAAAGCCAACAGCGATGATTTCCCAGGCAAAGCAGGCAAATTGCCAACAGCAACGGCCTGGGTCGATGTGCAACAGCCAGATAACCACTCCTTGAACTACATCTTAATCCAACATAGACTCAAGCATTTCAAGCTCTGTCCTTTCTCAGGGTCAGAGAACCATTCTTGTTTGCAAGCAATGTTCTCTCTATCTGTTTCTGACCTCTTGGCAGAAAATCCTGTTTGCAGGTAAATCCCACCAAGGACTACAAAGTCCCTTGTTTGTAAGAGCACCCGTAGTCAAAACTCCTGATTTCTCTCTTGGTAGAAAATCCTGTTTGCAGGCAGATCCCACCAAGGACCACAAAGCATCTTGTATGCAAGTATGCTTGTAGTCATTAGTTTTGATTCTCTATAGTATATTAAAGAACTACTTGTACTCAATGGCTGGATTAACCTGTTCTCTCTCTCAAAATACCTCAAAAACCTGCCATCATCCAAATGCAAATGAAAATTACAGAGACATTTCATCTCACCTCAGTTAGAATGCCTTTCATCAAGAATATAAATAATAGTAGACTCTCTCAAAGATGTGACAAAAATAGTCACATTCATACATTGCAGATGGGACTTAAAATTAGTACAACCATGCTGGAAAGCAGTGTGAACATTCCTTAAAAATCTAAAAGTGGAACCACCATATGATCCATCTAGTGGTTTCCTTGGTACTTATTAAAAAAATAAAATTGCCATAGTACACTGATACAAGTGCATCAATATTTATAGCAGCACTATCAAAATGACCAAAGTTATTGAACCAGCCCACGTGATCACCAGCAGATGAATGGAACAAGAAAATGTGGTACAGGAACACAATGGAGTTCTATGCCACCATGAAGAAGAGTGAAATATCCCATTGTTTTCAAGATGGATGGAACTACAGAATGTCAGGGTATGAGAAATAGCCAGACTAAGAAATTGAGGGGTTTAATGTTGCCTTTCATATGTGGAAACCCAGAGGGAAATTAGGGGGAATAGGCTTGGCATTTCCATAAAATATTGAAAACATTTCCATGGAGCAGAGAAAGGAGTACAGAAGTGAGGTACATGGGACAAGGAGGAACTGTGGAATCAAATTGAGGAACTTATACCAGGTGCTCATGTGAATGTACCAGAGTGGATTTCATGTTTGAGTGTATCTATGCAGCACAAGTTAAACAAATAAATAGAAGGAAGAGGAGTGGAGGAGGGGAAAGGGAACAGGGGAGGCAGGGGAGCATGGAGAGAGGAAGCAGTGGGCCTGCAGGGAGCACAGGACCCTGCAACCTGTGTGGTCATGTCACATGAGCCCAGGTTGGTGTAGCTACAAGGCACCAATGAGAGCTGTTTTAAATCTGCTTTCTTATTAGGAAGCATTTTGTCAAACACTTCTTTCAATATTTGGTCCCTAGAGCAGGATTGTTTCTCTCTACTTGCCATTGTTCCTGCATGAGACTGAACAGATTCTATATACTTGATCTCTATGAAGAATGTCTCTTTTGCTAGGTCTAAACAGAATTCTGAAAACACAGGCTCTTCTTGAAGTGACCTCCAGTGGCCTGTCCTCACCAGAAACAGTGACTCCAAATTCCTTACGGATTGGCAGACCTGCTGGCTGAGCTTCTCATAACATGGCTCCTTTGGAAAAGGCAATCCTGGCAGTGAAGGCTTAGCCTGGCTCCCTCCTCTATCCTCAGTTTAGAAAATGATGACGATTCTCTGTGAGGACTGAGAGAGAGGATTCAAAGGATTCAAAGTGCGAGCTTCTTAGAAAGATATTTCAACAACACAGTTCATCTCTCTTACTTTATTTAATTCATGCATAAAATTAACATTTATGTGACTTTCCATACATATGACATTGTATAATGTGCAGATGCACACATAGGTGCAAGCATGTAGGTGTACATATGCTGAAATATTCATCATTTATACAAGAAACATTGAAAACTTTTCCTTGCAGCTTCTTGAAATAAACCCTACATTACCACTGTCTGTTGTCACCCTGCTATTCATAACCTGCCAAGGCTCCTTGCTCCTGTGGAACTGTAACTTACTATCATTTATCCACTTTCCAATCCCCCTCCCCCTAAACCTCTGGTGCTCCACATTATACTCTGGAGTTCTTTGGAATCAATGTTTTTATATTCCATCTAGGAGTGACATCTGTACTTCCCTATGCCTGTCTTAGATTATCTAATGAGTCATCTGTACTTCCATGCACATTGTTGCCAGGGACGGGACTGAATTCCTTTTTATGGCTGAGTATTATTCATCACATATTTTACCAAACGTTTTTCCCCACATTTTTTGCTGCTGCATTATATTAGCGCATGATGATAGGATTTGCTGTTACATACTCATACACATGATATAACCAGATAATCTGGCCAATATCACTCCCCAGGACTTCCTCCCAACATCCCCATTTCTCACCTCCTGGTCTCTTTCCTCTACTGATCCCCCTTTGTTTTCTTTATTTTTTTTTAAATTCTTGACTGAGGATTTATTGAAACAGGAATTTAAAAGGCCATTGCATAGCATGTTATAAAATACAAATTTCTAGTTCTCATAGTATGTATAATATGTACCAGTTATCTATTTATTGTCTCTTTAAGTTCCCTTGTTTTTCATTGCCTGCTTCTGGTAACAGAACTGGTCTCTTTTTGAATCTGTTCTTCACCATCCTGATGTGAAGCTTCGTGGGTGCAGAGCACTAGAGGATGCTGCTGCAGGAAGATTCTCTCCCTGCTCCAGTGGTGTGCTCCTTGACAGACTCTGTCCCGCAGCCTGCACAGATCCATAAAGCCCAGAGCAGACTGTTCAGGTGGTTTCTTTAAAACTAAGTGTACAAAAGTTTTATTATACCAAGCAATGACATTTACAATCAGTGGAAAAGAATATCTTCAACTACTGCATATGATCAAGCAGTTACCCAAAATATTTGTACTGCTACATTCTTGCCAGTGGTATGCAAGGGTTCCTGTGCTAGTCAGCCTTGCCAACATTTGATAAAGGCTGATTTTTATAGATTATTGAATACAGAGTTTCTTGTTATGTTAAAATTTGAATTGTCCAGATATCAGCAACATCAAGCATGGTTTTCACCTGTTCATTGACCATTGTGATTCCCCTCTCTCTGCCCGCACATATCCTTTTTTGCCTATACATATTCTGTGCACATTTATCCACCCCCACCTTTCTTTTCCTTTTCCCTCTCTAGCTTCTGAATAATACAGAAAACATACAACCCTGACTTTCTGAATTTGGTTTATTTTGCTTAACATTTTGACGTCAAGCTTCATTCATTTTCCTGCAAATGACATCATTTCAATTTTTTATATGGCTAATAAAATACCATTGTGTACATGCACCACATTTTCTTTATCCATCTACCACTGATGGACACCTGGACTGGTTTCCTAGTTCAGCTACTGTGGGTTGGGTCCTATAAACATGGATATGCTTGTGTCACTGCAGTAAGATGTTCTTCTGTGTCAGTCTCCACGTCTCTACCCACTCAGCACATTTGGACCCATCTCCTGGAAAGGGCCTTTTGAACCCATTCCACAGTCACTTGCAGGAGACGTTTCTGACTTTGCAAAGCACGTGACTCTTCACAGGTGGTACTTTTCCACTCTATCAGACCTTGGCAAGCTCGTTGCAGGAGAACGTCCAGATGTGGCAGAGTCCTAAGAGGTCAGGGCGAGTGGAGGGCAGCACCTTTGCACTGCACACTGACCTCTCAAAAGGCCTGCTGCCTCCTTGTGGGCAGCCTCTGCAGGGCACAGGCACATCTGCCCTGATTCCCTGCAGAATGACTCCTGCCCCGCTCTGCCCTCCTGGTCAGGCTGTGGGCTTGGCCATCCTCCCCGATGGTTGGCCTTTGTCTGCTGTCCTAGGAGGTGTGGGCTTAGGGGCCATGCAGCAGTCACTGTGGGGAAATGTCTGGCCTTCTTCTGGCCATGCTGCTGCCACCTGAAGGTGTAGTGAGCTGGGCAGCTGCTTCAGCTGTATGGTCAGGAGTGACTGGGGACCAGCAGCCAGGGGGTCCAGGGTCCACACGTTGCCACCCCAAGATCATTCAACCAGGGAGATGTTTCGCCATCCCTCACAGCCAGGTGAACTGGTGGGCAGTCGCTGGGAGTTCTGGGGTCTGCCAGGCAGTGTCTGCAGTTCACCTGCTGTCATGGGATGAGGGCCCTGAGGCCACCAGGAGACACAGAGGACCATCCTTCAGCTGGAGCACACCTGTGTCTTAATACTTTGATTCTTTGTCAGTGAGTATATGAAGTAGGCACAATGGTGTCAAAGATGGTTCGGAGTGAGTGGATGAAATCCCTCAGTCAGAACTCTGCACTCCACACCCAGGAGCACTTGGTTTCCATTTGAGAAAAGGGCAAACCAATTTTTCCCTCAATTAAGAACCAGAGGAGAGCTCTGGCATGGTGGGGCTGGAGTCGCCAACTCCAGCGGGGAGCTTAGGCCCTTTGGCACCATTTTATAGCTTCCCTGGCAGAGCGTGACCATCTGTGGCTGCCTGAATCTTCAGAACTGAGCTCCAGTCTTCTGGCGCCATTGTGCAGTGGCTCCTGGAGCGCTCCAGCTTGGAGGAACTGGAGTCGCCAGGTCCAGCTGGGAGCTTAGGCCCTTCGGCACCATTTTACGGCATCCCCAGGAGAGAGCAAACATCTGCCACTGCCTGAGTCCCCAGCGAGGAGCTGAGGCCTTCCTGAGCTCTCAAACCCAGTGTCTCCATCACTGAGCGCAGTTCTGCGCCCCCACCCCAACTTGGTCTAGTGCCCAGGCCCACACCCTGGCCCGGGATCTAGCACCTGTGCTGTATCTGATCGTCTATCAACACCAGGCTGCCTCTGCCCAGAAGTACTGATCATTCCCAACCTGGAGGTAGTGGGACAGCACCCTCCTTGGGTCACCACTTGATCAAGCTCCTCTCAAACTTCAGGTCATTGAAAAATAAGAGGTTTGAACTCTACAGTATATTTTTATCACAGAACATTTTTTAAATTAATTGCAATACTATGATTATTCCTAATATATCTACTATATCCTACCTTTTTCTTTTATTATTATGATTATCACTCTATCTCTCTCTTATATATCCGTTTCCTTGGAGAATCTCTTTTTCTTCACGCTAACAACCTATTTCTTTTAATTCCACTTCCACTATTCATATGAAATAGTATATCTATAGACTCAGTTCTTATCTCATTAATGTTTTGTTCAATACTCCTCCTCATTCTCACTGTCCAACATTAGGATTTGCAGTCTTTATTGCAAACCTACTGGTTATGCTGTAGATAATAATTTGAACTCATCTCTGTTTAGGAAGACAACACTGTTAATATCTCAATAGGGACTATTTGGATTAAGGACACATATTGTTTATATAGTGTGCTGCCGATATTGATCTCTCAATTCAAGGGAAGGTATTGAAAATAGGCAGGAACCCTGTAAGTCCTTAAGGGGAAACTGCAATACCTAGGATTCTCACTAGTAGAGGGAAAGATACACTAGCAACATGACAAAACATGGGAAGAAAACGTCCCAAATAAACCCAGATACTATACCAAAGGAACCCAGTGACAACATGGGAGAAGCATTGTCAGAAAGGGAGCTGTACATAATTAAAATGATCTGAGAAACGAATGAGGATTTAAGAGAGCAAATGCAGGCAATGTTAAAAGAGCAACTGCAGGCAGCAAAAGATCATTTCAATGAAGAGATAGAGATACTGAAAAAAAAAAAAAAAACAAGCAGAAATCCTTGAAATGAAGGCTACAAGAAACCAAATTCAAAACTCAATAGACAGCTTAACCAACAGACTAAATCACTTGGAAGACAGAAACTCAGACAATGAAGACAAAATATTTAATCTTGAAAACAAACTCAACCAGACAGAGAGGATGGTAAAAAATCATGAACAGAACCTCCAGGAGTTATGGGACATCATGAAAACACCAAATTTAAGAGTTATTGGGATTGACATAGGCACAGAGACACAAACCAAATGAATGAATAATCTGTTCAATGAAATAATAATAGAAAATTTCCCAAATATGATGAATGAAAAGAAAAATCAAATTCAAGAGGCTTTTCGGAAACCAAATGCACAAAATCACAACAGATCCACACCCAGGCACATTGTAATGACAATAGCTAACATACAAAACAAAGGTAGAATTTTTAAGGCTGCAAGAGAGAAACATCAGATTACATATAGGGGAAAACCAATACGAATATCAGTAGATTTCTCAGCCCAGACCCTAAAAGCAAGAAGGGCCTCAAACAACATATTCCAAGCATTGAAAGAAAATGGGTGCCAACCAAGAATCTTATATCCAGCAAAACTTACCTTCAGATTTGAAGATGAAATAAAATCCTTTCATGATAAACACAAGCTAAAAGAATTCACAAATAGAAAGCCTGCCCTACAGAAAATCCTCAACAAAATATTCCAAGAGGAAGATATGAGAAACAACAATGTAAATCAGCAAAGGGAGGAATTACCCTATAGGAACAGCCAATTAAAGGAAAAAACAAGTAAGGTTAAAATCCAAAAATAAGTCAAAAAGACCAGGAATGCAAGTCATATATCAATAATAACCCTATATGTCAATGGTCTAAACTCATCAATCAAAAGACATAGACTGGCAGATTGGATTAAAAAGAAAGACCCAACCTCATAGAAAAACATGCCCAAAGACTAAAGGTGAAAGTTTGGGGAAAAAAAATATGACACACACGGACTTAGTAAAAAAGCAGGAGTTTCAATCCTCATTTCTGATACAGCAGACTTCAAGTCAAAGTTAAAAGGGATAAAGAAGGACATTTTATGCTACTTAAGGGAAGCATAAATCACCAAGACATGAAAATCATAAATATTTATGCACCAAAAAATGGCGCATCCAAGTTCGTCAATCAGATCCTTCTCAATTGCAGGAAAAAAATCGACCAAAACACAATAATACTGGGGGACTTTAACACTCCTCTCTCACCATTGGACAGAACTTCCAACCAAAAATTGAACAAATAAACCATAGAACTCAATGACACAATCGCTAATTTAGACTTAACAGACATATATAGAATATTCCATCCATCAAAAAATGAATACACTTTCTTCTCAGCAGCTCATGGCTCCTTCTCTAAAAAAGACCATATATTATGCCACAAAGCTACTCTTAGCAAATACAAAAACATAGAGATACTACCTTGTATACTATCAGATCATAATGGAATGAAATTAGATATCAATGATAAAGTTAAAAACAGAAATACTCCAAGACCTGGAGATTAAATAATATGCTATTGAATGATACATGATTAACAGAAGACATTGGGGGGAAATTAAAAGATTCTCAGAGGTCAACAAGAACAAAGATACAGCATATCAAAATCTCTGTGATACTATGAAAGCAGTGCTAAGAGGAAAATTCATTGTTTGGAGTGCATTTAATAAAAGAATGGAAAGTCAAGAAATCAATGATCTCACATTACAGCTCAAAGCCCTAGAAAAAGAGGAACAGGTCATCACCAAAAGTAGTAGAAGACAGGAAATAATCAAAATCAGAGCTGAAATCAACAAAATTGAAATAAAGAAACAATTCAAAAAATTGACAAAACAAAAAGTTGGTTCTTTGAAAAAATAAACAAAATTGATAAACCCTTAGCCACAATAACGACAAGAAGGAGAGAGAAACTCCGAATTGGAAAAAATCGTGAGGGAAATGGAAATATTACAACAGACACAATTGAAATACAAAATATAAGTTACTTTGAAAATTTATGCTCCAACAGATTAGAAAACCTCGAAGACACCAACAGGTTCCTAGACACATATGGGCCACCCAAACTGAATCTGGAGGACATACACAATTTAAATAGATCAATTTCAAGTAAAGAAATAGAAGAAGTCATCAAAAGCCTACCAACAAAGAATAGCCCAGGACTGGAAAGATTCACAGCCGAGTTCTACAAGACTTTCAAAGAAGAGCTCATGCCAATATTACTCAAAGTATTTCATGAAATAGAGGAGGAGGGAATCCTTCCAAACTCTTTCTACGAAGCTAATATCACCCTGCTACCAAAACCAGAGAAGGACACATCAAGGAAATAAAATTTCAGACTAATATCTCTAATGAACATAGATGCAAAAATTCTTAACAAAATTTTAGCAAATTTCATACAAAAGCATATTAAAAGATAGTGCACCATGAACAATTGTGTTTCATCCCGGGGATGCAAGGTTGGTTCAACATCTGGAAATTAATAAATGTAATTCACCACATCAACAGACTTAAAGTCAAGAACCACATGATTATTTCAATAGATGCAGAGAAAGCATTTCATAAAATACAGCACCCCTTCATGCTCAAAACACTAGAAAAAATAGGGATAGTGGGGACATTCCTTAATATTGTAAAGGCTATCTATGCTAAGCTTACAGATAAATCATTGTAAATGGAAAAAAATTGAAAGCATTCCCCCTGAGAACTGGATCAAGGCAGGGATGGCCTCTTTCACCACTACTATTCAACATTGTTCTTGAAACTCTACCCAGAGCAATTAGACAGACCAAAGAAATTGGAGGAATACAAATAGGAAAAGAAGAGCTCAAACTATCCCTATTTGCTGATGACATGATTCTCTATTTAGAAGACCCTAAGAATTCCACCAGAAAACTTCTGGAACTCATGAATGAATTCAGTAAAGTAGCAGGATATAAAATTAATGCTCATAAATCTAATGCATTTTTATTTGTATATGATGCATCCTCTGAGAGAGAAATTAGGAAAACTACCCCATTAACAATAACCTCAAAAAAAAAAAAATACATGGGAATCAATCTAACAATGGAAGTGAAAGACCTCTACAATGAGAACTACAGAACACTAAAGAAAGAAGTTAAAAAGCATCTGAGAAGATGGAAAGACCTCCCATGTTCTTGGATAGGCAGAATTAATATTGTCAAAATGGCCATACTTCCAAAAGCACTATACAAATTCAATGGAATTCCAATTAAAATCCCAATGATGGACCTCATAGAAATAGAGCAAGCAATCATGAAATTCATATGGAGGAATAAGAGACCCAGAATTGCTAAAGCAATCCTTAGCAAGAAGAGCGAAGCAGGGGGTTTCACAATACCAGACCTCCAACTATACTACAGAGCAATAGTAACAAAAACAGCATGGTATTGGTACCAAAATAGACAGGTAGACCAATGGTACAGAATAGAGGACACAGAGACAAACCCACATAAATACAGGTATCTCATACTTGACAAAGGAGGCAAAAACATGCAATGGAGAAAAGACAGCCTCTTCAACAAATGGTGCTGGGAAAACTGGAAATCCATATGCAGCAAAATGAAACTAAACCCATATCTCTCACCCTGTACAAAACTCAACTCAAAGTGGATCAAGGACCTCGGAATTAGACCCGAGACCCTGCACCTAATGGAAGAGAAAATAGGTCCAAATCTCCATCATGTTGGCCTAGGATCATATTTTCTTAACATGTCTCCCAAAGTGCAAGAAATAAAAGCAGGAATCAATTATTGGGATAGAGTCAAATAAAAAACTTTTTCTCAGCAAAGGAAACAATCAGCAATGTGAAGAGAGAACCTTCAGAGTGGGAGAAAATCTTTGCCACACACACTTCAGATGGAGCACTAATCTCCAGAATCTTCAAAGTGCTCAAATATCTTTACACTAAGAATACTAATAACCCAATCAATAAATGGGCCAAAGAAATGAACAAACACTTTACAGATGAAGATCTATAAGCAATCAACAGATTTATGAAAAAGTGTTCAACATCCCTCATCATAAGAGAAATGCAAATCAAAACCACCCTAAGATTTCATCTTACCCTAATTAGAATGTCTTTTATTAAGAATACAGGCAACAACAGGTGTTGGCAAGGATGTGGGGAAAAGGATACACTCATGCATTGCTGGTGGGAGTGCAATTTGGTGCAGCCACTCTGGAAAGCAGCGTGGAGGTTCCTTAAGAAACTTGGAATGGATCCACCATTTGACCCAGCTATCCCACTCCTTGGCCTATACCCAAAGGACTTAAAATCAGATTACTTCAGTGATGCCGCCACGTCAATGTTCATGGCTGCTCAATTCACAATAGCTAGATTATGGAATCAACCTAGATGTCCTTCAACAGATGAATGGATAAAGAAACTGTGGTATATATACACAATGGAATATCACTCAGCCATAAAGAAGAATAAAATTATGGCATTTATAGGAAAATGGATGATGTTGGAGACTGTCATGCTAAGTGAGATTAGCCAATCCCCAAAATCCAAAGGCCACATGGTCTCTCTGATAAGAATATGATGATGCATAATGTGGGGTGGAATGATGGCAAGAATGGAGAAAGGATAGAGAGCATAGAGAGAAGGGAGGGGTGGGGTTGATGTTGGGGGGTGCGAATAATAACAGTATCTGTGACAGACATCATTGCCCTGCATATAGGTATGAATGCACAGATGGGGTGACTCTGTTTGTGTACAACCAGAAAAACAATTGATGTACTTCATTTGTGTTCAGTGAATCAAAAAATTAAATAAAAAAGAAATAAAGAAAAGAATTTCTGTTTGGTTGTTTTCAGAATCTCTTTTTTGAAATGATTTTTGCTTCCTGCAATTGTTCTTTTAGCTGATTATTGGTGTAATCATTCATTGCCTGTATTTTCTCTCTCATCACACTGTTCACTTCTCGAATCATATTAAGTATCTACATTCTGAACTCCCTTTCTGACATTCCTTCTACCAAGCTATCTTTGGGTTCTATTGATATAGCATCTAGGTTTGTTTTGGACACATTCTTCCCTTTTTTTCTCATGTTGCTCATGTATCTTCCCCTCTATCAGTCAGAGGTATTGGAGTTGCCCTTTAAAGACCTGCAGATTTTCAATACCTCACCTTAAAGAGATTAATATTAGTAGCACACCAAATAAACAATATGGATATTTAATCCATTACAACACTATTTACATACTAACTGCTGTCATAATATACAGAGATGAGTTCACAATATTATCTACAGCATAACCAATAGGTTTGCAATAAAGACCACAATTTCATATGGTGGAAAAAGAGGATGAGGAGAGATGTAGAATATAACGTTAATGAGATAGGAAGTGAGTCTATAGAGGTAATATGTCATAGGGATACTGAAAGCGGGATTAAAAGAAATAGGTTATTAGCATGAGAAAATAAAGTGTCTCCGAGGAAACAGATATATAAAAGGAGAATAGTGTGATTGGAATACTAATATAAGAAAAGATTGGGAATATAGTAGGTACATTAGGAATAATTGTAACTATTTTTTAAAAAGTTCTGCAATAAAGTTATGCTGTACTGTTCAAATCTCCTATTTTTCAGTCATCTGATACCTGAGAGGTGCTTGATAATGCAGTGTCCCAAGAGGGGTGCTGTCCCACTGTGTCCAGGTCAAGAAGAGTCAATGTTGGTGGGGAAAAGCAACCTGGTGTTGATAGAATGTCAATCACAGTATGGGTGCAGGTCTGGGCACTAGACAAGTGATGGGGCGGAGATCTGTGCTTAATGTTCGAGATGGGAATCCTGATATATCAGTGGGCCTGTGTTCACACCTGGGGGTGCCCACAGCAAGCCTGTGCTCGGGTCTGGGGTGAAATGAGACAGGATGGTGATCTGGGCTCCAGGCTGGGTCCCTGGGAAATTTTTTTTAATTTTAATTTTTATTGATTTGTTTATTTACTTATTTTATTTCATTTTTTATATTTATTTATTTTGATTCATTGAAAACAAATGGAGCATAGCTATTGTTTCTCTGGTTGTACACAAAGTATAGTGACACCATCTGTGCATTCATACATGTAAACAGGCCAATGATGTCTGTCACATTCTGCTATTATTCATACCCCCCCACACCAACCCCACCCCCTTCACTCTATGCTATCTAAGCTTCCCCCATTCTTATCACCCTTCCACCCCACATTATGCATCATCATTCACTTATCAGAGAGATCATTCGGCCTTTGGATTTTGGGGATTGGCTAATATCACTTAGCATGACAGTCTCCAACATCATCCATTTACCTACAAATGCCATAATTTTACTCTTCTTTATGGCTGAGTAAAATTCCATTGTGTATATATACCACTGTTTCTTTATCCATTCATCTATTGAAGGGCTTCTAGTTTGGTTCCACAATCTAGCTATTGTTAATTGAGCAGCTATGAACATTGATGTGGCTGCATTACTGAAGTAATCTGATTTTAAGTCCTTTGGGTATAGGCCAAGGAGTGGGATAGCTGGGTCAAATGGTGGATCCATTCCAAGTTTCCTAAGGAACCTCCATGCTGCTTTCCAGAGTGGCTGCACCAAATTGCACTCCCACCAGCAATGCATGAGTGTACCCTTTTCCCCACATCCTCACCAACACCTGTTGTTGCCTGTATTCTTAATAAGAGACATTCTAATTGGGGTAAGATGAAATCTTAAGGTGGTTTTGATTTGCATTTCCCTTATAACTAGGGATGTTGAACATTTTTTCATAAATCTGTTGATTGCTTGTAGATCTTCTGTAATGTGTTTGTTCATTTCCTTGGCCCATTTATTGATTGGGTTATTAGTATTCTTGGTGAAAAGTTTTTGAGTACTTTGTAGATTCTGGAGATTAGTGCTCTATCTGAAGTGTGTGTGGCAAGAATTTCTCCCACTCTGAAGGTTCCCTCTTCACATTGCTGATTGCTTCCTTTGCTGAGAAAAAGCTATTTAGTTTGACTGTATCCCAATGATTGATTTCTGCTTTTATTTCTTCTGCTTTGGGAGTCATGTTAAGGAAATCTGATCCTAGACCAATGTGATGGAGATTTGGACCTATTTTCTCTTCCATTAGGTGCAGGGTCTCTGGTCTAATTCCGAGGTCCTTGATCCACTTTGAGTTGAGTTTTGTACAGGGTGAGAGATATGGGTTTATTTTAATTTTGCTGCATATGCATTTTCAGTTCTCCCAGTACCATTTGTTGAAGAGGCTATCTTTTCTCCATTTTATGTTTTTGGCTCCTTTGTCAAGTATGAGATACCTATATTTATGTGGGTTTGTCTATGTGTCCTCTATTCTGTACCATTGATCTACCTGTCTATTTTGGTGCCAATACCATGCTGCTTTTGTTGCTATTGCTCTGTAATATAGTTGGAGGTCTTTCTTGTACTGTGATACCCCTGCTTCACTCTTCTTGCCAAGGATTGCTTAACTATTCTGGGTCTCTTATTCCTCCAAATGAATTTCATGATTGCTTGCTGTAATTCTATGAGGTCCGCCAATGGGATGCTATTTAGCATTGCATTGAATTTATATAGAACTTTTGGAAGTATGGCCATTTTGACAGTATTAATTCTGCCTATCCAAGAACATGGGGGATCTTTCCCTCTTCTCAGATTTTCTTTAATTTCTTTCTTTAGTGTTCTGTAGTTCTCAATGTAGAGGTCTTTCACTTCTTTTGTTCGGTTGATTCCCAAGTATTTTATTTTTCTTGAGGGTATTATGAATGCTATAATTTTCCTAATTTCTCTCTCAGAGGATGCATCACTTATGAATAAAAATGCGTTAGATTTCTGAGCATTAATTTTGTATCCTGCTACTTTACCAAATTCATTTATAAGTTCCAGAAGTTTTCTGGTGGAATTCTTAGGGTCTTCTAAATAGAGAATCATGTCATCAGCAAATAGGGATAGTTTGATCTCTTTTTTTCCTATTCATATCCCTCTAATTTCTTTGGTCTGTCTAATTGCTCTGGCTAGAATTTCGAGGATAATGTTGAATAGAAGTGGAGAAAGAGGACATCACTGCCTTGTTCTGATTCTCAGGAGGAATGCTTTCTTTTTTTCTCCATTTAGAATTATGTTAGCTGTGGGCTTAGTGTTGATAGCCTTTACAATGTTAAGAAATGCTCTTACTATCCCTATTTTTTTCCAGTGTTTTGACCAAGAAGGAGTGCTGTGTTTTATCAAATGCTGTTTCTGCATCTTTTGAAAGAATCATGTGGTTCTGTTGATGTGGTGAATTACGTTTATTGAATTCTGGATGTTGAACCAACCTTGCATCCCCGTGATGGAACCCACTTGATCGTGGTGCACTATCTTTTTAATATGCTTTTGTATGCGATTCGCTAAAATTTTGTTAAGAATTTTTGCATCTATGTTCATTAGGGATATTGGTTGGAAATTTTGTTTCCTTGATGTGTCCTCCTCTGGTTTTGGTATCAGGATGACCGTAGCTTCATAGAATGTGTTTGGAAGGGTTCCCTCATCCTCTATTTCATGAAACATTGAGGAGGATTGTAATGAATCTTCTCTGAATGTCTTCTACAACTCAGCTGTGAATCCATCTGGTCCTGCACTTTTCTTTATTGGTAGACTTTTGATTGCTTCTCTATTTCTTTACTTGAAATTGATCTATTTAAGTTGTGTAGGTCCTCCAGATTCAGTTTGGGTGGCTCATATGCCTCTAGGAATCTGTTCATGTCTTCCAGGTTTTCTATTTTGTTAGAGTATAAATTTTCAAAACAGCTTCTAATTATGTTTTGTATTTCATTAGAGTCTGTTGTGATATTTTCTTTTTCATCACGAATTTTAGCACTTTTCTCTGTCCTTCTCATTAGCGTGGTTAAGGGTTTATCAATATTTTTATTTTTTGAAAGACCCAACTTTTTGTTTTGTCAATTTCTTGAATTGTTTCTTTTGTTTCAATTTCTTTGATTTCAGTTCTGATTTTAATTATTTCCTGTCTTCTACTACTTTGGTGATGTGCTGTTTTTCTTTTTCAAGGGCTTTAAGTTGTAAAAGGAGGTCATTTATTTGTTTACTTTTCATTCATTTTTTGAATGCACTCCATGCAATTAATTTTACTCTAAACACTGCTTTCATAATATCCCAGAAATTTTGATCTGTTATATCATTGTTATTGTTGATCTCTAAGAATGTTTTTATTTCCCCCCGATGCCTTCTGTTATCCATGCATCATTCAACAGCATATTATTTAATCTCCAGGTGTTTGAGTAATTTCTGTTTTTTATTTTATCATTGATTTCTAATTTCATTCCATTATGGTCTGATAGAATACAAGTAGTTCCTCTATTTTTTTTATATTTGGTAAGAGTAGCTTTGTGGCATAACATATGGTCTATTTTAGAAAAGGATTCATGTGCTGCTGAAAAGTAAGTGTATTCACTTATTGATGGATGAAATATTCTATATATGTCTGTTAAGTTTAAATTAGCGATTGTGTTATTGAGTTCTATAGTTTCTTTGTTCAATTTTTGCTTGGAAGATCTCTCCAATGGTGAGAGGTGTGTGTTAAAGTCACCTAGTATTATTGTGTTGTGGTCTATTTTGTTCCTGGAGTTGAGAAGGATTTGATTGACAAACATGGATGTGCCATTGTTTGGGGCATATATACTTATGATTGCTATGTCTTGCTGATCTATGCTTCCCATAATGAAATGTCCACACTATCCCGTCGAACGAATTTTGTCTTGAAAACCACTTTATCTGATATGAGGATGGAAACCCCTCCTTTTTTACTGCAACCATGTGCATAGTATGTTCTTCCCTATCCTTTTACCTCTAGTCTGTGGGTATCTTTTTGTATGAGATGCATCTCTGGTAGGCAACATATTGTTGGGTCATTCTTTTTAATCCAATCTGCCAATCTATGCCTTTTGATTGATGAATTCAGGTCATTCACATTCAGGGTTATTATTGAGATATGATTTGTATTCCCAATCATTATGGCTCATTTTTGTTTTTTAACTTGACTTGGTTTCCCCTTTATTTGGTTATTCCTTTAAGGTAGTTCATCCCTATGCTGGTTTAGATTGTTGATCTTCATTTCTTCCTCATGGAATATTTTACTCTGAATGTTCTCTAGTACTGACTTTCTATTTGTAAATTCTTTTAGCTTTTGTTTCTCGTGGAAAGATTTTATTTCTTCTTCAAATCTGAAGATGAGTTTTGCTGGGTATAAGTGTCTTGGTTGGCATCCATTTTCTTTCGGGGCATGGAATACATTATTCCAGGCCCTTCTTGCTTTTAGGGTCTGTGTTGAGAAATTTGCTGATAACCATGTTGGTTTCCCCCTGAATGTAATCTGATTTTTTATCTCGCAGCCTTTAAAATTCTATCTTTATTTTGTATGTTAGGTGCTTTCATTTTTATATGCCTTGGTGTTGACCTGTTGTAGTTTTGTATATTTGGTGTCCTGTAAGCCTCTTGTATTTGATTTTCCATTTCATTCTTCACATATGGGAAGTTTTTTGACATTATTTCATTGAACAGATTATTCATTCCTTTGGTTTGTATCTCTGTGCCATCCTCAATCCCAATAATTCTTAAATTTGGTCTTTTCATGATATCCCAGAATTCTTGTAGGCTTTGTTCATGAATTCTTACCATCTTCTCTGTTTGGTCAACTTTGTTTTCAAGATTAAATATTTTGTCTTCAATGTCTGATGTTCTGTCCTCCAGGTGACCTAGCCTGCTGCTTATGCTGTCTATTGAGTTTTTAATTTGGTTTATTGTTTCCTTCATTTCATGGGTTTTTGTTTGGTTTGTATTCAACATCTCTATCTCTTTATTGAAATGATCTGCTTTCTACATCTCTTCTTTAAACTGTTGATTGGTGTGATCATTCATTTTCTGCATTTTCTCTCTCATCTCATCACTTGCTTCTCTGATCATTTTAGTTATGTATGTTCTGAACTCCCTTTCTGACATTTCTTCTACCATGTTATCACTGAATTCTGTGGATGAAGTTTCTAGGTTTGTTTGAGACACTTTCTTCCCCCGTCTTCTCATGTTGTTCATGTAGCTTCCCTTCTCTCCGTGAGAGTCTGAGGTATAGCAGCTTTGCCCCTTAAAACAAGTGGCATCCCTGCAGCTTTCCAATTTCTCACCTCTTAGTCTTCAGTAGCACTAGACTGTGGGCTGGGCCCAGGCTGGAGTAAGACCTGGCCTCTGGGCTTGGCCTCCCAGCATGGGAGCCTCAAATGTGCATTCTGTGCTTACTTC
This sequence comes from Glaucomys volans, assembly GCA_020662805.1. Lineage (NCBI taxonomy): Eukaryota > Metazoa > Chordata > Mammalia > Rodentia > Sciuridae > Glaucomys > Glaucomys volans. Next base: position 58,325 of record JAJEJO010051882.1, read on the forward strand.
TCCCAGGCTGATGGCTCCCACTTCTACACTGTGCATGCTGACCCCTCAGAGGTCTCACGGGAGCACACTGGGCCAACGTACTGAGTGGGGATCTCTCACCTGACTGAGCACTGGGCTGCGCCTGATGTCTGTCACTGGGTCTGCCTCCCTGGACCTGGAATTCTTGACCCAAGTGTCCTCTCCTCAGTGCCAACTTCCCATGCTGAAGATTCTTGCCTCTGGGCTATGCTGGTGGCCCCTATGGAGGACCCACTGGAGCGCTGTGGGCCAACGTCCAGAGTGGGAACCCCTCAGCTGTCTGTGCACTGGGCTGCCCCTGATCTAATTTTAATTTTTACAAACTGGATTTTGAGTCATTGTACATATGGGGTACAACTTATCATTTCTATGGTGTACATAATGTAGATTCATGCCATTCATGTAATCATACATATATATATACATATATATATATATATATATATATATATATATATATATATATGGTAATACTGTCTATTTCAGTATGCTATCTTTCCTTCCTCCTCCCCAACCACCCCATTGTCCTCTACACCATCCAAAGTTCCTCCATTTTTCTCTTGTCTCCCCTGCCAACCCCTAGTATTATGTATCATCATCCACTTCTCAGAAAAAACATTCAGCTTTTGGTTTTGTTGTCTTGGATTATTTCATTCAGCTTATTTATCCAATACCATCAGTTTACTAGCAAATGTGATAATTTTATTCTTCATTATGGCTGGGTAATATTCCATTGTGTATATATACACCAGTTTCTTTATCCATTCATCAATTGAAGGACATCTGTGTTGGTTCCACAATCTAGCTATTGTGAATTGGGCAGCTATGAACATTGATGTGGCTACACCACTGTAGTATGCTGATTTTAAATCCTTTGGGTATAGGCCAAGGAGTGGGATAGCTGGGTCAAATTGTGGGTCCATTCCAAATATTTTGAGGAGTCTCCATTCTGCTTTGCAGAATGCCTGCACAAATTTGCAACTCCACTAGCAATGTATGAGTGTGCATTATCCCCCACATCCACACCTACACTTATTATTGATTGTGTTCTTGATAATAGCCATTTTAATTTGAGTTAGATGAAATCTTTTGATGGTTTTAATTTGAATTTCTCTAATAACTAGAAATGATAAGCACTTTTTCTTCTATTTGTTGATCCTCTCCTAGAGGGACTGTCTTGAGGGATAGCAATGCATATGGAGAGAAATCAGAATCCCTGGCTCCAAAGTCCATGTGGGGGAGGGCAGGAGGCAAGGTAACTCCCTGTGTGGTTTCAACTTCTGGTGTTCTGGCAACTGCAGCACTGAGTGACCCTAAGCTCCACTCCCCTGAAACCAGCATGACTTCAGTGCTCTCCTGATCTGATTCCCAGGCTTGATGGCAACCTCTGCCTGGTGGGGGCCTTATCCCTGGCTCAGGGCTCAGAGGTCAGAGGCCTGGCTGTCCTCCCCTGCAGTGCACAGGTACCTGGGCACACAGAGTCCCTCACAGTCACCTGCTAGCACAGGTGCAGTGGCTGAGTCCCTGTCGCACAGCCTCCTGCTGGACTGTGGCTCATCTGTGCAGAAACAGGTCGGCACATTTACCCAGCATCTCTCTGAGCCACTGTGGGCTGAAGGTGTGCTAATGTCTGCCATTGGTCAAGGGCAGTGGCAGCATTGAGGATGAGAATCCTACCCTCCTGGCTGCCTGGTTGGAGATTCCAGAATTCCCCCATGTGCTCTTGGTGGGAGACCAGCTCCTCTTAAGATCTCTGTCCCAAGTTTCTTGGTGCATCTTCAACATCATTTACCTCTTTCCACCACTCACTGTGGCCTTTATTTACCTTGCTTGTTTTTCTCCTTTTTCTTGTAAGTAAGAGTATTCTTGCATTTGTGGTATTAAGTTTTCATATGTCAAAAAAATTCCTGGATTTTCCTCAGATTTATCCCATGTAGCTATTGTTCTCTTGATATTTAGCAAACTCCATAAGGAGACTTTGGTTTCTATAAGTTCATAGCATTTAAGTAGCATTCATCACTGAGAACATCATTTTAACATGGTTATAACAAGGGAGTGGTGGGAAAATACACAGAGGATGGATAGGGGAGGAGAGCAGAGAGGAAGAGAGGGGAGGGGAGGAATGTCATCACTAATTCTTGAGGGATCCAGACTCTCCAATGAGGATGGACAATCTGGTTTCTCAATTTCTTTGGTAGTTCTTATTTACATGTGTACTGGTATTTGACACCTCTGCCCACTTAGGAGGGTAATTGGATTTTTTCATTCTGCCAAAATTTAAATGCTTTAATCCATTTGCATGGTCTTCTATTATGAAGTTATTAAGATAACTTGCTAAAAATATTTTCCAAACTCTTCTCAAAGAACAAACATTTTCATATAGTTTTGGCCATTTGTATGTCTTCCTTGAGAAACTATATACTCAGGTACTCTGCTCATTTTTTAATTGAGTTTTATTTGCAGTTGAGTTCCTTACATGGCTTGGATGCTAGCCCATTACATGGTTTACACATGATCTCTCCCACTCTATCTTTTCATAATCTTGGTCATTTCCCTTGGTGAAGAAGAAACCTTTTCATATGATGTAGTCCCAATTTTAATTTGGTTTCTGTGGCCTATGCTTTTGGTGCCATTTCCAAAAATCATTGCCAAAGATCTTTCCCCTTGTTTATGAATAGAGCTGAATGCCTTATATTAAGGCAATATTTTGATTTTTTAAGGTCGTCAGACAAGGTTCAACTTTGGCATGTGACTACCTAGTTTCCCCAACACTATTTGTTGAAGAGGGAGGGAGAGGAGATAAGATTCCATGGAGGTCAGTGAATTCACTGTAAGGAAAAGCCAGCACGGATTGCTTTTCTGAGCCCAGAGCCTGGGGATGATGAATACTTACCCAGGACTTCTCCCATGACCTGCAGACTCTTCCTTGATGAAAGGTCTATTTCTGTCAGCTTCCTCTGCTTCTAACTGATCTGAAATCCACCATACTCTGTCCTATCAACTCTCTGCTCCATCGACCTGTATGTGGACCCACTGTGTGAGCTGCTGCTCAGGCTAGCTGTCCACCACAGGCCCCTCAGGAGAGGAAGCAGCTCTGCAGCCTGCTGGATAGTGCTCCAGGTCAACTGCCCATCCATAGTGCATCTACTCTCCCTGCACACCACACCAGTTGGGATCCTACTCCAGGCAGCCTGTCTGCACCCAAAGGATGGGAGGCTTCATAAGAAGCCTGGACCAAGTGTGAGGCAGTGCTTTGCTCTGTACACAGGAGGTAGAGAAAATTTGAAGGTGGAGGCTGGAAAGCTCTCTGGGTCAGTCTCATGGTCCTGATTCTGTGGAGGAGACAGGAACCACAGCTCCCATGTGGAGGAAGTCAAAACAGTCCCACAGACTCAAAGGCTGTTTTCTTTTTTTTTTAAAAATATGGTTTTTAGATTCACTCATGAGTGAGATCATGCAGTGTTTGTGGTTCTGTGTCTGACTTACTTTACATAACCTTTTGTCCTCCGAGTCCACCCACGTCACAGTGTACTCACCATAATGAAATGGTGAATTAGAGCTAAGTGTAGCTCAGTATTTGCCCTGTTTGTCTAGCAGGGAGGCCCTGAGTTCCATCTCTGGAATCACAAGAAACAACAACAAACAAAAAGATTAAAAACTCAAAATTTTAAAGTGGTGCAAATGCTAATGAATATCTGTCACTACTCAATGTGTACATGAATCATAGCTCAAAAATATGTAAATCTTATGTCAATTAAGAAATTCAAAATAAAAATAAATTAAGAAATCATGATTAGATGTGACTTCTGCAGGTGTACCCAGAGAGTAGAGGAAGGTACAGGTGGTGGAGCAGTGGCTGCATTTCACTTTGGTCCTCTGGCTCCTCTGACCACTCTTTCTCCCAACCTTCCATTCTGTGTCAAACTCTTCTGCGAGGTCTCAGCAGGCCTAAGGGAGATGTGCTGCCCTCACACCCCAGGCTTCCTGAACATGGCTCTGAACCTTCATTGTTCAAAATGGAAAGCATGAAGCACACACACAGAGAAGCAATGTGCACTATACACACTATCCAGTCCTTGGCTTCAGCTGCAATCTGCTGACCCTCTTCCAGGTATTACCACTCCTTCCCCTCCCACTACACAAGAATGGCTTTAGACACATTCTTTTCATCATTTTATTCCACTATTAAATACCTCTAGATACATTACCAATAAATAATACTAAATATAACAACTACGCCTAAGCCACCCACACAATGATACAAATTCTGTGCCAACAGATGCCCAGCAGTTCTCCATTAGCACTCATTCAAATTTTTCTTATCTTTTCATTAATTTCCTATAATTTCCTTGAAATGAGACCCCAATAAAATACAATACAGTGTTCTTTTCAAATATTTCTTAGATGTCTTGTGATCTATTAACTTTTCACTTCCCATTTAAAATATCTTATTCTATTTAAATTCTTAAAAAATGGAACACTTCTACAATTGAACTTTGTACAGTTAATTTTTAGCCATTTCCATGTGGTCACTAAACATGCTGTTATCATCATATTTCCTGTAATGTCCCTAAATTTATAGACTAAAATATGATGCTTTGGCTCAGCCTGGTCCAAACATGAAAGAAGCAAATTTCCATCAAGTCTTTATTATGTAAGTCATCAAAGTATGATAAACAGGAGTGTGGCAGATCAGGAAGCTATAGGGGAATATTAAATCTTGGAATAGATTTCAAAGCAAGATATAATTTAGAGCAAATCTGTGTGTGCTACAGAGAATAATTCAGAAAGAAATCATAGAATGCTTGCTATTCCAGCCAGATAAGTGTGTGTGAGAGAGTGGATTCTTAAAGGCACACAGTTCAGCTGCTGGGGTATGACATTGGGTCAGGCCAGAATGATTGACACAGTAGTATCAAGGAGAGAAAATTAATTAATATTTTATCTTGAGAGGGTAGGGCTACCTTCAAGTTTTTTGAGGAATGTCAACTCAAACTGTCCTGCAATAAAAGCAATTGACAGGTCAGAAACTCTTTCGTGTCTCCTAGAAGGAATCATGCACACCTTAGGGAACCTAGAATGGATAGCTGACTTAGCATGTCAAGCATTCTCCCTCAAATTAGTGCAGTCCAGATGACTTGCCTTTCACCACAGCTGTGACAACTGCATGGGGCGAGCCCCACATCCCAGAGGGGCCTCTGTAGCCCATCTTTCCCCCTTGACATGGAATGGAATTCCTCAGCACAGTGGGACTATTTATGCCCAGCTAACAGGGTCAAGCCTGTCAGGGACTCACCCCAGACAAAGTGCTGTGTTGTGCAGATGGCCAGTGCTCAGAACAGCCTAACTCACATTTGGCCTTAC